>JARJDW010012305.1:0-18616 GCA_030264715.1 Adinopsis sp. GC000173
GCGCGCTTGCCTAACAAATTATGTAAATATTGAATTTAATTAAGACAATGCAAATTGGCATTTTCACATGAATCATATCGCTTGTTATGTAATAGAATTAACTAAATTTGCTATCTACCTTAACAATATAATTAAAATGGCTTTTGAAATTCAAACAAAAATTCTATTTAATAAATAATGATAAATATTTATAGAAAAAGTGTTAAATATTAATATTTATACCAGAATTATGCCCATATTCTCTTGACTTACATTTACCTAAGCGATAACTTTATCATAACGAACCAAAGAGTACTCTTTGTAGCGAACATAACCTAAAAAGTGGTATAATAAACGTTATAGGGACATTTTAAATTATATTAGCACTGCAAGTACTGCTGGGAGATGATGTTTATTTACAATAGTTTATAGGTTATGTAATGATAAAGTCATCGGTTTTTACATCAACATTTCAGAAATGATTTACTTTAAGTTCTTTGATACTTATAAATTTAATTTTTACGGTGTTAAATCTAAAAATCAAACATGTTGCTATTAGAATCAGTTATTGAATGTAACAATGATTATAAATATCTAATGGGAAATAGTATTCTCAATCTTTGTTTTAATTGTTTTTGTTTAGAAAATAGCTTCTCTTAGATTATACCTCTTCTGTTCCATAATAGCTGGTAGTATTTCACTTCGATTTTTATCCCAAAATAGTTGCTGCATTTTGTAAAAGGTAAAAAAATAGAACAATGATTAAATAAACTATTTTCTTGTGTTTAAAGAGAAAACTTACCTAAAAATACATTACATATATTTTTAAAGCGAAACGTGAATTGCGAAGGAAAAAGACAGGTATATTGTTATCCATACACCTTATGGTGAATATCTTACCTAGGTATAATTACCTGTTAGGGTTTTTTAAACACTTTAAATATTATTTTGAAAAAAACTTATGCTATTTTATTTTAAAGGCTTTTATCACAATTTATAAGACTCAGTAGAGTGGAAGTTAGTCTAATTTCTATCAAAATTCAAAGTTTAAAGCAATATTGAGATTATAGCACATTTAAACTCCCAACACATGTTAAGTCATGTCGAAAAACATTTATTAAAATGAATAATGCCAATAATCTAGACATTAAATCGCAATGTAGCAACAATTATGGGAGAAAGGAAGAAATTGCTTGTTGTTACATTATTTTGAGGCATCCATCTATTAATTTAAATAAAAATAGAACGAATCTTTTATAAACTCTATAAGTGTATCATTTATAAAATTAAATTTCTTTACATATTTAGCATTTCAACTGAGATGTTTTTTTGTATAAACGAGTAGCACTGCAATTATCATTCAAAATGTATATTTTCTAGTAATTATTTACTTGAAATTCAAGTTTACTAAGTAGCCTTAGCAGGATTCAGCGAAAAGCAAATTATTTGCATAAAATTATAAGAAAGCCGTATAAATTATCTTAAAAATCGCTTCGTAATATTTAAATGAATATATAAAAATAATAATATTAATAAACTTAAATGGAATCCCAAAATACATTTTTGGTATCGCATCGATTTTTATGGTTCGGGAATAAAAATTAACATCCGTCGATGATTGTAACTACTCTGAATATTCGTTTTTATTGCTTGGCAGTAAAATCAATAAGCAATAAAATTTATGATTGGTTGCATTTGAACATTATAGTTATAAAATCTTTAATATTGGCATGTGTTTAACAGGCCTGAAAACCATGAATGATAATAATAAAAGCTTGAAGTAAGTAATACAATTTTCCACGAATATTGTAATGACTTTATTTCTAAACTTTTATAAATAAGATATATTAAAATGATGTAGTAAATCTAGCAATATTGTTTCACACTTTAATTTATATACATAGATACTTTGTTGGAAGCACATCAGAGTTTTAGTGCTCGCTAACTGGATATTAACTGCAAATTTTATCATGTTTAATGAAACCTAAATCATTAAACTTATCACGTAATTACAGTAGTACCTGCAGTTGTTAATTATGTAATTACTTGTCTATGCTATAGATGGATACGATTCCAATAATAAATTTATTTCAAAGCGCTGCTTATATTAATTTGAATATTTTGCTTATACGCGACGAATAAATTCACAACTTGTTAATAATATTTTATGCTTTTCTCATTAATAAATTTAAATTAGATTTCAATATACATAAGTTTATATTATACATATTCCTATAAAATTATACATATCAAAGAAAATAAAGTAAAAGTGGTTAGCATTTGAATATAACATTTGCCTACCGATACAGTAAACTGATAGCTTTAAGTCAATCAACTCAATTATTTTCAATAAATTATTTCAATAGTTAATAAACCCAATATTTAATACATATTTCTAATATAAAGTGACCAGTTATTATGGATTATGCGAAATTGTCCCGCATTTCAAGTAATGTGTTAAACATTATTGTAAACAAGCCCTGTCTTTTCTGGGAACGAATGTTTCAATAGTCTACAAGCAAAGAAATCCTAGCAAAATACAATTATTAATTGAAACATTAAAGGTAACACAATAAATAAAAACTAAATGCAATACAGCAAGTTCCTGTGAAGAATTTCATTCAGTATTATCAAATGATGTTTTCACATTTACATTTATATATCTTTTGTTGAGTCGATATTCTTTCAAAGACAAAAAATAAAAAATTGCGTCCCGCATTCACGGTTTAAACATCTGCTCACTTTATACTATACATTTAATCTATAAAATTATCTCCATCATTACATGTTGAGAACCTTTTGCTATGTTGTCTAATTTTCAATCCCTTGATTCTAATAATGGTTTGATTGTGAGGGAAAATTCAAATGGGGATGGCTGTTTTTATAGCACATATTTAGATTAAATTGATGATTTGGTAAAATTTCATAGTTATAATTGTCTTTTTGTAAGATGACAATTTTTGTGCTGAACAGAATAATTCATTTTATTAACAATTCTTCATACAGTTTCCTATATTACCTATTAAAAATAAAACAAGTTAGTTTGAATTACTTTTCCCGGCTTTAATTTATTATAATTTTTAATTTATTAACAATTTAGAAAGGAAAATAATTTACTACTACTTTGAGTACGCCAATTACTTCAAACATTGCTTGATTTAAATATTTTAGTTTAAAACCAAGTAAATTTAAAACATTACCTTAATTTAATGATTAAATTAGATTTTTATATTGTTATGAGTATATGAATTGTGAGAGAAGAAATTTTAATGTATAAGTACAGGAAAAATATTCTGTGATATTAATTACATTTTCAAAAAATCTTTCTGTTTTCTTGCTTAATTACATAAAAATTAAGCAAGAATTTTTACTTTCAAATGATGCACGGTTTACTTTTAAGTTTAATCATGTTCTTACCACAAAACCGTAAACGTTTTTCTCATTTATTTTTGAAAGAAGTGATGGTGATCAACTACCCAAACTTGTAAGTATGTAAGCACAAAGAATTATTTAAATAAATTGTTGATATTGTTTCCCTTGATGAATATCACTGTAATTTTTATTGGCTAGTTTCGACTTCTATTATTTTATTTAGGTGTAACTTCTTATCTACCATGTTAATTTATTTAACAAGTTGCAACCCAATTTACAAAATAGCATACAACTACAATGTGTTTTTGGAGTTTAAACATTTTTCGATTGAAAACTGTTCTTTAAAAGTAAAATTCTGTAAAACTGATATCACTTTGCGTAGCTTATATTTTCTTATATATGATTGTCTTCTTGAAGATTATCAATTTCATTAAATATCTTTATAATTGAATATTTCCTGTAACCAGTATTCGATTTCTAGCATATGCAGTTACTATTTATTTATTTAGATTTTTAAATGTAATAATCACGCGATTTATGAAGATTGTAATGCAATATGCAAAGAGAAATGTTGAGATGAACATACAAGTACAAGTACAAGTAGATCTTTATTCAAATATTATCCACTCACGTAATTTAATCCTCTTTACAATAAAACATAAACATATGTAATCATTTTTAAATTAAAATTTCAATGCATCATATATTGAACAACAAACGAAATGGAAATTAAGATACACGTTATGAAACAATCTTTACCTTAAATGAAGTATCTCCCAGACGTATCAAGCAGTTCCTAACTTGCGTGGCCTCCATCTACAAACAAAGATTAATTCAGAATTGAGTTGAATCGCCCATACCATACGACTGCGACTGACTACATTCGGCGGCATTCACAAACGCATACAGAGCTAGCTACTGGCTTAACCGCAGTCTCGCAATTTTGAGATGAAACGAACAAATAACTCGATAGATTTAACAACGTTAAAAATAAAATTGCAGCTTTTACATGCAAGACAGCAAGAAAAAAATCATTGGCATAGCCTGTATGTGTGTGTGTGTGTGTGTGCTGAAATAATTTCGTATTATTATTATTATTGAATGGAACAGCACGCAACACTGTGTTTCACAGCTAGGTAGGAAGCAAGTCTTGATTATTCCATCTTTCAATGATGGAATGGAAGTGAAGCAGTGGCGTCACTGATTCTAAACGAAGTTTTGTCACATCACGTGTATTTACCTATTAAATAACTTCACTAAGCATTCTTAACAAATGTTTTATTAACTAAGATATGAACTGGTAACATCTAAAGAATAATTTTAAATGTTATTAATGCCGACGTTTGGCTTCGGAACCTACCCAAAAGTTCTCATGTCAGTTTTAAGATTATGATTTTTTGAGGTTATAATTTATTAACCTCAGTGTCAAATGCTCTAGTTAGAGTCTAGGTAGACTGCATTATTAAATTTTATTTTCTTTTAAAAGTACTACTAATTTAATGAACTGATTTAAATGTACGATAATGTAATCTTTTATCTTTTGCACTTACCACCTATTTAATTTTGTAGATTTTGATACCTTGAATGAACGTAATATATTAATAAGAGTTTTTTTTTAGAATTATGATTTACTTATGGCCACTGGATATCGACGCCCCTACCCATTGCAAAGCTTCCGGGTGTCGAATCTTTGCGAGGTCCTTATCCTTAGTGTAAATTGATAAATCCCTAATAAAAGCACGTTCTGCAAGGCCCCTACATGCCCTAAGCGATAGCCCTACACGACACCTCCTAAAGTCTAAGAGAATCAGGTAATATATACATCGTAGTTAAAGAAATATTCGCAAAATGTTATGCGAATGTATGTATTTGATTGTTACAAGTGTAACAAATTTCTGATTGGAATCCATCATGTGACATCACGACATTTCATCCCATGTATGAAATCAACTTTAAATCTAATTCCAAAAATAAATTCGTATGATGGCATTTAGATTATTGTCGATGCATAATGTCAGCACTTTAAAAATAATGTAAAGTAAAGCGTTGTTGATATAAATACGATGAAAATGGGTCAATATGTTAAAAATTTATAACTATGGCGAGAAAATGTTGTTTGGGCTAAAATATTTAAATGCTCTAACGCGTTAATAATGTGGTATTTAATGCTGATAGCGATTCTATGATTAGTTTTTTTTTCTTGTTTACGTTGTGTTGTTATGAAGATTAATGTAACGAGAACCCGGCGACTAAAACGCATCGCACTAATGCTCATTATTAACAAAAAACTAACGGTGGTTCGATGTGAGTTAATGACATTCTTCTCTACACACTATAGTACAATCCCGGCGCGCGTTTGCGAAAAATTTGAAATTATTTTTTATTGGTGTGCTGGCGTAAAGAAAGAACATCGTTAAAATTGCGAGCAGAAAGATTACGTTGTATGTAATGGCACTTACCCACTTCCTCATAGTTTACATAATAATAAAATCAATAATAAATTATTCAATTCCACTTCAATTACTTATTAGTAAACATTAAGAGAATTTTGTATACATAGATATTTTATTGTATTTATGTACGTTTAATAAATTTAATGCGTTTTTAATTTATACACACATTTAAACATCTACAACAAGATAAGGATTATGTCCGTGGGTATTTCTTGAAAAGCAAAGTTGTTTTTAAGTAATAATTTCTGCCAGTTCATTTATGTATAAAAATTGTAGTAAACTTCATTTTCGCATACAATAAAAAGACGGTTAATAACTGAACAGAAAAAACAAATAATTAGTGAAGCATATAGTTAGCTGAAAAACATAAAGTAAATTAGTTATGCTCTTACCTTTTCAGTAATATACATTCTCTACCTATTGTATAAGAATAATTGAAAAACTTTTAGTCTTTTTATGTTTTGAACCCACAATATTTAAGTGTATAATTAAAACGTTAAACTAATTAGTTTTAATATTTTTAAGCCTATTGTTAAAAATGCCGAAAATTCCAGGCAGCTAATTAGAATTTAAGACAAGTTTTAATTAAAAAATTGCATATTTTTATTATGAACAAATATTTATAATTTGACTCCTATCCCTTTTCATACTTTTCTGATGTAGTAAAGTGTAACAAGCGCAGGTGAGTGTAATTTCCAATAGGTATGTTAGTATTTCATATAAGAACTTTATACTTAAAATGACTAATCGAAAAGCCAATTTTGAAAAAAGTGCAATTTTTTATTTTTGTTCAAAATATTAATGCAACAAAAACATTAAATGAAGTCAATATCTGCCAAGTACGGCGCAAATAAATATCCAGCTGCATTAATACAAATAAATGTAGGTCGATGTTAATTATTGTGCAGATAATTGTGCTACTGTATAATTAAAGGTAATAATAATCAATTAAATCGTTCAATATTACAAACGAATTAGCATTAGCTGAATTATTTCATTATTTAATATATTTTTGTGCTAAAGAAACGCGTAAAGTAAACAATTTTGTTGTTTAAAATATCATTGCTTTATTCATGGAATGTGAAGTGTCCTAAACGTCCTAAACGTGACATAACCTTAAATTTGTTTAAGCTGCTTTTTTTTCTTATTTGAAGTAATAAAGTAAAGTATGGCCGAAATTCTCCTCAAGATTGTTGACATGATTTAAAAAATGTATAAAATGCATTTGTCCAACAAAATTTGCATAAAAATGTGAAAGGATACCAAATTTTACATAGTTCTAGCAATTTTTGTACGTTTTTAACCTAAAATTTTTCTAACTTATGCATTTTCTAACACATTTTGCAAAAATATTGCAATTTTTATAAAAAAGCAAAATTTGCATAAAATATATTAAGTTTCTATAACAAAGTGTAAATTTTTAAAATTTTTGCATATACGAATACGTGAATGAAGTAAATTTTAATATGAGTGCTGATGATTTTATAATAACTTAATTCGATTAGCTTTATGTGCAGTAGAAATTAATATAATTAACAAAAAGTTCAGTGTCATTTGCGCTCTGAAATGAAACATCCTCATTGTTGCGCGCTTGCACATGCAATTTTATTATTAAAAAGTAAATTTATCAAGCAAGAGTAACATTAACGCGTGCTTCTTTACAGCAGCATGCTACTGTAATTATTTGAAAAATTATATCATTTTACCGTTAGGGCAATGAATAATAATAATTTCAATTCGCTGCTTGATTATTTTATTTTATATGTAAATTAAAATATACATAGAAGATATATGTGTACACAGGTTTGTAATGGATTTATGTATTTTAAAAAGGCAGTGCTTACATAGGCAACCAATTCTGCGCGTACGTGTAAATTACTATAAATCTTCATTTATTCATTTGGATTTAATCTATTTTATTTCAATAAACAATAATTATTTATCCAATCGATTTATGTATCTACATACCTACAATCAATAAATATTGTCAGTATGTAGCAAACATTTGATAGTACATCGCACTAATAGATTTTAATATGTTGTCGTTCAACTACAAGCAAAAAATATCTTTTAAAGCAAAACGTAATCTATTCGCTAGCGTTGAAATCGTCCTAAAATTTTTAGGGATTTTAAATAATAAAAATATACACAAAAATAGATTATATTTTATAATTGCCAATATTTTTGGTCCTACAACTACTTTATGTGCTATATTATATCTTATAAAAAATGCAGGTATGTCATTTTATCCAATAATAAAAAGATATTGTTTTAAGCATAAACATTTTAGATAATAAAACACTAAATTTAGTAGAAGCTACTGGTACAATGGCTTTCTTAATATCTTCAGCGTTTTTTCAGTTTCTATATATTTATACTAAGCAAGTAGCTGGACAAATTGAACAAATCATGCAGAAGTATAGATTGATGCACAATCGTATCCTTACGAGTAGATTGGACACATTAAATCGTAGAATAAATATATTAGTTATAGTATTCAATGTTATAATAGGTAGTTTCTGCAGTATAGGTTTCATTTTATTCTATATTGTGCACTGTCCAGTAGATTTTCCCTTATGTATTATCAATCTTAAATTCGTAAGTTTCTGGAAATTTAATATTCAACGCTAAAACTTTATAATATTATTTTTAGTTTCTGCCTATGATTAATTATAATACAGTGCAAAACTATATTATAAAATTTATACTTGCTACATATGCAATTTATGCAGCTTTTGTTTCTGCTAATGTAATATTTCTCACCTTTTCATTTTGGAAGTATACAATGTCATTCTTAATGGAGATTCAGGGAATGATCAAAGCGATACCATTAATGAAAGATGTGATTGCTCGAAAAACGCATTTAAGAAGAATCGTTGAATATTTTCAAATTGTCCTAAAGTAAGTATTATCTTCCATTTAAATATCTCTAATGTAAGTCCAAATTGAAATAACATTGCTTAATACTATTTTAGAGAAGGCAAACAAGTTGCATCGATACTAAAGTATTTGACTTTGGCACAAGCTATCAGTTCTACAATGATCCTGAGTTGTATATCATATGGCATGATAATCGTATATATAATTAATTAAATTTATATTATACTGTATTATAGCTGTACCTATATTTCAGGAATTCACTTTACCTAATGCTTGTCATGCTTTCATATATTCATTTTCCTGTGTGTTACTTGGCAATGTTGGTTCACTTTTAAATGAGAGGGTATGTTAACATTACTTTTGATTATAATATAAATTGTATTTAAAATATTCTAGTTTGAACTGTTGCAAGATGAAATATTTTATTCGATTCCATGGGAAGGTGATGTACAACTCGCTAAAGATATGTATTTTATTATGATGAGGTGCCAGAATGGTCTTACAATTATAATTGGCGATTTTAGGGCGTATAATCTACCAACTACACTACAGGCAAAAAAATTGATTGGTGTATTGATAATTTAATTATATAAAATCTTTACAGCTCTTCAAATGGATTTATTCAACACTAACATTTTTTATGCAATTAGGAAAGCATAAATAAAGATTGCAATATTTTTTCATTTCTTTGCAAGTTTTAGTTCAGTTGATTTATATTGGGCTGGTACTTAATTATTGCAATTTTTTTTCGCGCCATTGTTTTCTAACAAAAAATGGCGTTTCGTTTATTATTTTTTTTTTCATAAAAGTAATCTTTTCCCTTTCAGAAATAAAAATCCGTACTGAAAATCATCTTCATATTCGCCATATTATGCTCTACCACTTTGAGAAAGGCGTGCATGATCGTCAAAATCCGATGGCCCACCTCTTCCTTCTTCATCTGCAAGATTTGCGTCGCCCGTTTTGAACCTCTTGAACCATCTTTCAACTTGACTTTTGCTGATTGTTTCCTCGCCGAAAAGTTCGTTGAAATCGCGAAATGACGATGACGCCTTCCAACCTTTTATGCAAAAACAGTAGACAAAACACCAATTTTTGTAAGAAAATAATGGTGCGAAAAAAGCCGCAATAATTATACACCAACTTAACATAATATTTTAAGGACAGAGCGAGTATTATTTATTCAAACTATATACTTGTATATAAATTGTATTAGATGATTATCTGGGTACACCTTGATACTTAGGCACCTAAATACAATCAATAAATACATAGACTAAATATTGTCAGTATGTATCATTCATTCCCACCTCACTCATAGAATTCAATATGCTGTCGTTTTATTACAAACAAATAAAATATGATAAAGCAAAACCAGTGTTTTTTAAAGTAATTAAAATTATGCTATATCTTCTAGGAATTAACTATAATAAAAATATATATAAAAAGAGATTTTTAAACATAGTTGTCTATATTTCTGGTTTCATAATCAATTTAAGTGTGATATTATATTTGACAGGTAAGAATTTTGATTAGATTGTTTTAAATATTCTTATAAAATTAATTTATTTCTTAAGAAAAGAATACCTTCAATTTAGTGCAAACAACTTCTACCATATCGTATTTGATTTCCTCTTTATTCTTTCAATCACTATATAAAAGTTATTATCAAATGGCGAAGCAAGTTGAAAATTTAATACGACTATATGAATCGCATTGCCATCAAGCATTGACAAATAGGCTAATAACATTACATAGAAGAATAAATTTGGCAATATTAATTATCAATATAATTATTGTTACCGGATGTGCAATAGCTTTGATTTTGATCTACACTATACAGTGCCCAGTTGATTTTCCAATGTGTGTCCTCAATCTGAAAATTGTTAGTTTTTAAATGTCCTTAGGTCTTAGCATTTTGATAATGAATATAAAAATGTTATTATTTTTCTTTAGTTTCTGTTTATGGATGCTGATAATACATTACAGAAAAATATTATAAAGTTTGTAATTGCTTTATACTCATTTTATGCATTATTTGTTGGAACTAATATAATATGCCTTCTATATTGTATTTGGAAATGTACGATGTCATTCTTGATAGAAATTCAGGGACTAATAAAAGCAATACCGCTAATTGAGGATGTAAATGCCCGAAAATCTCACTTAAGAAAAACTATTGTATATTTTCAAACAGTATTGCTGTAAGTATCCAGACGAGAAGGGGGCACATATGAACAATTATTTATGCTCAAAACCTTCAATTTTTTTCTTCAATTTATCTGTTAGCTGCCACCTTCCTTCCATAGTGGTTGTTTAGGTTCACCTCTATAGAGAAAGACCAATATCCAATTTTGCACTGGTATTCATATATGCCCTCTTCTCCCCTACTTATTTTTTAAGAATTTTTACATTTGTGATTTATGTTACTCCTATTATAGAGATATTAAAGAAATTCAATTGATACAAAAATATATAATATTGGCAAAAGTAATAGTTTCAACATTGATTATAAGTTGTGTATCATATGGGTTGCTATACGTATCTAAGGTTAATCAAATTTTTATAAAAATGTCTAATAAAGATATATATTTTAGCAATTTGATTTTCCTAATTTCGGCCATGCATCCGTTTATGTATTTGCATGTTTTTTATTTGGCAATGTTGGTTCGCTTCTAGATGAGAGGGTATGTATATATCTTTGTTATCGTTCACACATAATAATTTCTAAATAAAATATTCTAGTTTGAATTACTTCAGGATGAAATATTTTATGCGATTCCCTTTGATGGTGATGTCCAACTTGCCAAAGATATGCTTTTTATTATGATGAGATGCAAAAATTCCCTTAAATTTCCAATTGGTGATATAGCTTCATATAATCTACCAACAACACTGAATGCAAATACATAAAAAATCAACATGTTAATAATGTATTATAACTAATTTTAATTTTTACAGATTTTAAAATGGATTTATTCAACACTGACGTTTTTTATGAAATTAGGAAACCTGACATAGAAAATGACAAAATTGCTGCGGAGTGAATTTTAATCTTGAATATAAAATCAGTATATAAAATAGAATAAGACAAGCTAGTTATAATCTCATAATTTAAGACTATTAATACACATTTGAAACACAAAAAATTCAAAATGTAAGCACTAAATTAGTCGATAGAGTTATCGGAGGAGGATCAATCAAATTAATCACTTTGCAAAGTTTATATTTGTTGTGAACAGTTTGTTGTATTTCACAAAATATTATTTCTTAAGAAAATGCAATATATGTATAATAAAAATATTAACTGTAAACTTATTATAAAAAAAACAATAAATAGGTAATCTAATGAAAATTATTATAAAAATATATGAGATACCTATATTTATTTTAAACAGTTTGTAGTTACTCGCAAAAGAATGGGTATAATATTGAATTAAGTAGGTAGCTTAAATTAATGGCACATCTCACAATCACAAACAATCTGTGGCAAATTTTAAAGGATGCTTTATTTATTTTTTACCATTATTATTTAACATTTATTTAGTGCAATCAAAAATGATCATAAATCTATCCAATCAGTGTACATAGCATTTAATAATTTAAATTAATTATAATTTCCTGGATAAGAGTTTAAATTTATTATTGCGTAAAATTATGATTTAAACAACAGCTATGTGATAATTTAGTCATATTTATACATACAACACATAAATATTTAATGAATATATATATAAGTTAAGTATGGAATTCTTAAAATGCAAAATTTTCAAAATTGTATGTATGTATGTAGATATACGTTTTCTTTCTATTCATTGATAAAATGTAGTGCCCTTACTAGCTTAGCATAGAATAGTAGCGGCTTTAACCTTAATGGAGCCTGAGGCGTTATGATGTTCAGGGCCCCTAAAATTTTATGCTATATATCCACCGTAAATCTGCCACTGTTACAAAAACACATTGTACGTAATTTAATTCGCAAATTCTGAAGATGAGGGTGCACTTCTGAATAAAAAAATTTTAAGAATTGAATATTGTAAATCAATTCTGGCAGGTGTAGGGATATTGTTATTACATAAGTAGTATAAACATTACAAAATTGTTTGTAAACCTACGTAGCTTTATGTATTTGCAAAAACAAAAAGTTATATAAAAATTATATTCATTTTAAAGTAAGCTATGATGCGCTATGTAAGTACTATCGATTAAAAAACCACATTTATACCATGGATAAAAGTTATTAAAAGTATGCATGAATTCAGTATTTATCGAGAACGTATTCTCTTACCAAACATAATTTATTTATATGAGGAGTGTTTTATGTAGTGAAATTTGCTAATATTTAAAATAAAGTATGTAAACTTTTAAATATTTTATATAAAAAAAAGTTTTATTATAAGTGCAGACATCCAAAATTGAATCATGGAGGCTTTGCAGTCTAGTCGAAAGTTGTTTTCAATTGACGCATATATACTTTGTCTGCAAGTGTTTTTTGCACCAAAACTTGCTAGACTTCACACCGGAATATTAATGTATATATCTTGCAACATCGAACAATTTTATTTGTGCATCATATAATGCTAATGCTAATTGACATCTCCAGCTGTTACAAATATTGGCGCAGCGATCGATTTTTTACGCTGCACGATTTTTCAATTAATTTATTTCAGGGATCGAGGTGTAAAGGATCGTGCGATGACAACTAAGCGCCGCTGTCGCCGCTTGAAACTATCATATCGACTGATAAGGAGAAACGGCGGGATCAACATCCCCATTGCAGTCGACGGCGAATTTCCACCCCAAGCAGGCGAGACACGCCGTTCCTATAGCAACATTACATGCAGTTGCGCGTCTGCGACTTTTTCATCCACCGAATTTCCACCCGCACTATGCAACACAAACAACACCTTGCTGCTCATTGATAAACGCAAACACCGCCAACCAACATGGGCTCTTGATATACTACCGTCGTCAGCAAAACTGTAAGTGATATCCTATGGCTAATACATTTATAATTGCACGCACGCGAGATCATATTAGTATGTTCGAAAATAGGCGAATTAAAAAAATATTTAGACGATTGAAGGTTGCAGAAATCAGTGAAGCTGCAACACACAGATAATTGCGCTCATACAAAAAAATACACTTACGTAATACCATTCGGATATTTTATTTGCGGTTTAAAATTAGTTTTAGTGTTAATTTCAATAACGTCCTGCCTACAGCTAGCTAGCTAGCTAGTCGCAATCGAATTGAATACAAAAAATAAAAGTTTTCGTACACACAATAAATAATACATTCCAACACAGCGCATGCAAATTAGCAAGCACAATAACTGTTTTTTCTACAATATATTAAATACATCGGCATAGTTTAGATAATGACAATCAATCGGTAAATATATATAGTATAGCGTTTATCAAATAATAAATTTTGTTGTGAAATTTCGTTTGTCTAGCGTCGAATGTATAATTGTTGTAGTGTTTTGTGCGTGTGCGAGGTGTGAGAACGCACATCGTCGTCCCCCAATTCCGTGTGCATGAAGAGATGAGTTTGGACAATGAGAGCAAGACGCTTATTAGTCCGGCGACGACGCCTGGTGCCGCGCCAAATGGAAATATCATCAAGAGCGTTGTCGCATCGACGGCAAAGAGGTCAAGATTGCACTACTTCGATGACATATATCCGCCATACTTCATCATTAACATTTCGATCATCGAAGTAAGCATTGTGTGCCATGATGTTTTTTTTGTCTTTTTGCCCTTCTGTCCCTTAAATGTCTCTCCATTATTAAGTTGATGTTTACGTTGACCAATTGAGGGTGAAACTGAAAGTGTATTCTATTAATCCAATACCCCGTTGTATTACATCAACGTTATCTTATCTCCATTAAGTAGATTAATTCACTTAAATAGATCGAAATTACGATATTATTGCCATTTTAAAAATTAAATCGTCTACAAACCGAAAGTTTATTAATTACATAATCTACTTTAATTGTTTTGAGTTTATCAATTACAATCTAGTACAATAATTATTATTAATCATATATATTTATTATCATTAATATTTTTAAATTGGATTTATGTTTTTGCTGCAATTAAAATTAAATTGTGTATAATCCGAGGTTTATTAACTACTCTAGTTTAAAGTTTTAAGTTTGTTAATTACCATTTGGTGCAATTATTGCTAATCATATATATTTTCAACTTCATTTTATTCTCATTCAAATGTTTTCGAAATAATTTAATTTAATAAAAAATTAAATCGTGCATAATCCAAAAGTTTATTAAGTATTCTAATTTTTTTTTAAGATTAATTATGATTTAAATTTTTAACTTGGTATTTATAAGTCTAATGTTTTAACTTTATTTTTTTGCAAGCAATTGCATATTACCATTTTGATGTTTGCATAGGAAATTGTTGGCAATTATCACGAGTGTAATTGAAATGTTACTTGTCACAGCAGGAATTAATGGGTATAAATATATGTTATTATTATTTAAGCTTAGAAAAATTACCAAAATTATTATGTATTATTTTTATCTTTTTAATTACTTTTTACGTATACTTATGTAAAAAATATATCTATTTAGGTATTTATATTTCAAGGCTTAGATGTGGATTAATAATTTGCCAGCAAGAAGGCAATTGCGTTTAAAAATAGCGTAATTACATTGGCAGCTACTTTTCCAACTCACGTGAAATAAATTAAAATTAATATAAAATTACAAAATATTACAAAATTTATTATATTTTACATAAATTTTAATTAATTGATATTAATGATATTGATAATCAGATAATATAAATACTATCTATTATTCTTATTTGTATTATTTATCTATATTGTTTCAAAGCATAAAATGTAAGTCGTGATAAGAATTAATTTAATAATTTGCTAAAAAGTAGAGTAATTAAATTGGGAATAACGTTTCTAATGGTGAAATAAATTTAAATTAATATAAAATTGCAAAATATTACAAAATATATTTCATTTTACGTAAATTCAAATTAATTGCTATTTTATTATTCAAATTATTATGCTTCATTGCTAAACTATATAAATAATATAAAACATTAAGTACTAGATAAGATATTTACTATCTAAATTATTATTTTTAACTATTTGTTTTCCTACATCATAAAATAATTAACATTTTAGGGTATAAAATGCAAGTCATGATAATAATTGATTAATTTAATAATTTGCCTATATGCAGCGAGTTTTGTCAAATTACTTACACTTTTCTAATAAGTGAAATAAATTGAAAGTAATATAAATTTGTAAAATATTACCAAATTTATTTTATTTTACGTAACTTTTAATTACTTGATATATTTAATTACTGAAATAATACCTTCATTGTTTAATAAAATAGAAACTGCATATGACAGATAAGATAGCTATTATCTAAATTACAATTTATTGCTATTTGTATTACCTACATCATAAATAAATTAATAAATAAAGCAGAGCATAAAATGCAAGCCGTGATAATAATAATTAATTTGTTCTAATTTTACCGGATATTTTAATATTATTTTTCATAATAAATACCCTTAATCACTACATTTTTAAAATTTTATTTATGACTAGTTTCGACTTGTTATTTGTAAACAGTCCAAACAGTTGTATATGTGGTTTGTGGAAGTTTTAATACAAAAAGTGCTTTGTAGCAGAAGCATCCATAGTACGAAGCATTTCTGGAACAGATCAAACATCGTCTGGCTATATATTTAACAATGAAAAATATTAATGCTAATGAAGGCTTTTAGTAAATTAGAAATCGAAATTTTGCTAGTGATTAAGAGTATTTATTTATAAAGAAAAATAATAGATATTAATTAATTTGTTTTGTAGGTACGGCAACATGTTACATAAGATTAACACAATTTAACATACATAATGCACAAAAGCCCTCAATGAATAATAACAATTACTTAATAGGCTGCAATTTAATTGTTAAATTTGCCAGTCACAAAAAATTCTATTATACTATGTAATTTTTATACGGATTATAAAATGCTATATATGCGACATTAAATTTATACACTTTAATGCACTCGCATGGTTCGAAATAAAACTGTTAGATCCATGTTTGAAGTCAGCCAACATTTTTATGGTTTTTGGAATAAAACATTGAGTTGTTATTTACCGCAGTCTGGCAGAATAATATTTCAGACAGAATAAGAAATCCAAGCAATTTGAATCGATGCTGTGCTGTGGTTCATGCACTCTAAAATAAATGCAAACAGATTTTGGGACGACGTCTATACATTATACTATAATAAAAAACGTAGCTAATTGTATTGCATTAAAGTTGATAAAATGTTTGTCGGGTTTACGAGTAATTAATTGCCTTTATGTTTTTCTGGCGCATATAATAAAATTATTTCGTGTGTGTGAAATAATTCAATTAAATATGGTGGGTGTTTACAGATTCTCTGCTTTCTGCTCGTACCAAGTGATTTAGAATTGCAATTACGCTTTGAACCATTAAATCAGAACCAGGTGTGGCGTTTTGTTACCTACATGCTAGTGCATGAAAGCTGGAAGCATTTATTGCAAAACATAACGATGCAATGCCTTTTTGGTATTATATTGGAAGGCATCGAGGGCAGCATCAAGGTGATGATGGTGTACGTCGGTGGAGGAATTGGGGGAGCGCTGGGAGCGGCCTGCATTCGCTCTGATATACTGGTTGGTGCCTCGGCGGGCATTTACGCTTTATTAATTTCTTATATATCATATTTCATATTGGTAAGTTGATAAATATTGATTTCTCCAACGCAAACCATTTTTTTTTCACTTGCTTGCTCTTGCTCGCAGAGTTTCCAAACGACGCGGTACCGGCTGTGGAAGTACACAAGCATTACCGTTTTAATTATATCAGATATTGTATACAACGTCTTCCATTCGTACGGATCGAAGCTACCGACGATTTCATGGGGCGCGCATATTTTCGGCGGTGTAACAGGTTTCTTATTAGGACTTTTATTTTATACGCACAATTACGATAATAAGGGCATTTCGAAGGCTTTGTATTACACATCGGCCATTCTTCTACTCATATTATTTATGGTTTTATTGTATTTGAATGTGCAAAATCGACGGTGCAATCTAAATAAGCGTTTTATTCAATTTAATATTTATTGTTGATCTCATATATTGTATATAGGTATATACCTAGTGCTAGGTAGTACACATGCATATTGCATATAATATATATCATTACTAATAATGCAATCAATACTCAGGTTTTTTGTACATTTGATAACAAAGCTGCTGAAGCAAAGCACAATTTCTAGATAGGGCGTATAATAATATAATTATACTCAAAAAAAACTATATACACCAATGTAATCAAAATTTTATACGTGCATAAAAAGTGAGATATTTAATTCTACTTAAGTAAGTACATATATGAAAATGTACAATGTTTTATCAATGATTGGTGACAGGGTGAAAAGTTCTCAGTCCGGCCCATATATGACGCTGCAAATGATGCTGAAAATTGTAATATGTACCACCATAGACTTATAGACGGAGGAGAAGAGTCTGGGATTCGGTTAGAAAAGTGCGAAAGACTGATCCTTTTTTATTGTGTTCACATGAAGCATGCGTATAACCTATAACTGGCATATGTTCATTTGACAATGACAATGACGCTGCTGACGAAGTGGGATATGAAATATAAAATATGAAATCAAAGACAGTTTATGCGGTTTAGACTATTTAATCATTTATCTATAGAAAATAAAAAGACATATACAAAATAATAAAACTTATAGTTATACTAATATTTACAACAATAAAAATAATAATACTTTTACTTACGTATGATAAGATACACATGTATCAAACTTTTTACATATGTAACAAAAAACAAATTGAATATTCCCGCGCGACAACTTTCAAATATTGCGTT
>JARJDW010012307.1:0-31634 GCA_030264715.1 Adinopsis sp. GC000173
AATGCACCTCTCACAATGTAAGTACTCATTCTTAGTGACTTTATCACCAAAAATTCTGTGCATATCCATCCACAACTACCAAATTCGTTTTATTTAGTACCGTATCACTTATAACTATCCTAGAATCTCAAAAAACTACTGAAGAGAAACTGTTTTGAGACGATAGAAGAGATAAAGCATAATCGCCGCATGCACTTTTATCGCCGTTAACATTCGACGTAAAACAAAAACTAATAAACGTTTTGACTTAAAATTTGTTACAGACGTTTATTACAATGCTTACAAAGTAAGAAAAAAATTTTAATGATGTGCGATTTGCTAGCGCTATTGAAATTAAACATTGGTTTTATTATTTGGACAGAGTAGTAGTTTTAAATAGTAAATCCTTGACTGCGCGAATATATTCCTTCAAGAAATGATAAAATGTATGTTTTGAGAATCACCATGGATGTTTTACCTAAAAATCTAGATAGAAATCGTAACTATTTTATTCGAATTGATAAACTAGCAACAATATTAGAAAAACAAAAATAAGATATTTTTGCTAGTTTTTCTACTCATTTGGGAGATTGATTAAAAGTCGTTGCTGACTCATCACGCATTTAGCATTTTTGAATATCGTGACACATTATTATAATGCAGAACCATAAAACGGATTTTATAGTTTCAAAATAGCAAATCCTTGACTGCGAATGTTATTCCTTGAAGAATTGATAAAATGTATGTCTTGGAGAAAATCATCAATTTGTTAACTGTTTCTCAACGAGTAAGATAAATTCACTCATCGTAATGCGCTGCCCATAATCTATGATGAAAATCTACGAGGAGGCTTACTTGAATCATTCGGTATTTAGCATTTTCTGTTGTTGTTACTCGTGTGCCTGAAAAGGGCACTATGTATGTGTGGTATTTATTCAATTCTCAAGCAGCGTCGCACACTTCTTCTTCTTCTTCTTCGTTCAAGTTTCAACTTTTAAAGTAATCTCTACAAAATTGTGCGTCGCACAATAGAGGAAATATGGTAAGTAATGGATATAACTTGTAAGCATTGATTTATTTACTGCTTTTCGACGAAGATTAAATAACTGCGAATGTCATGAAAAACTTAAGAAAATCTTCTAGGCTTCATAGAATTATTTGATTGTATTATTGATTATACATTATGCATTTCATTTAAAGATGTACATAGGAAAATACAGTAAATAAATTAGTATCTTGTTGAGATTCATAAACATTTGATTTTGGATGGGATTTTCTTGGCGTTTGACCGTTTTCATCCGAGTTTGCTTTGATTTTAGACATTTTCCAACTAATTATTTAAAAATTTTCATCAAAAGTGTACCACAATATAAGAAATACTGCGTTCTTTTCGAATTTTCGATCGACAATGATTAAAGTCGATAAAAATTTGATGTATTATAAAATTCCAAATATCCAAGCAAAATTAAATAAAATGAAGAAAATCGTAAAAATATTCCTCCTACAAATATAGAGTTGGCAACTAAGTAATTGCTGATTTCAGCTATAGATGCTTTTCACTCCCATGTTTTTAGGATATCCGTAAATGTTATGATCTTCTTCTTCTTATATATGTTAGATGTCATCCTAGCCTAGCTTCATAAGTTCATTGCGTAGATATTTTCTCAAAGTTTTTTTTTACCTCAAAATTAATATGGAGTGTAAAAACAACCATTTTCGCCATATTTTGCTTTATGATTTCTGTAAAGGAAAGAACGCAGTGCAAATCGCCAAAAAGTTATGTAACGTGTATGGTGCTAAAGCCTTTAAAGAAAGGGAATGCCGAAATTGGTTTGAAAAATTCCGTTCTGGAGATCTTACTCTTAAAAACCAACGTTAAACTCGACCAGTTGAAGTTAATGAAGATTAAATCAAAACCATCATCAGAAAGATGACAAAAGGTCATCGATCAAAATGGAAAATACTTAATACATTAAATTTGTTTCCATTAAAAACAAAAACTCTCTTATTTCATTGAACAAATCGGTAATTATTTAGTTGCCAACTCAATAACAATTCCCGTCCAAAATGAAACGTTTAAGAAGCTAATAGAGATACTAAAAAATAAATTGCATGGGTTGTATTTTCCTATAGAAATGTTTAAATTAAATCCACTGTAGAATCGTTTTTTAGCAGTATGTAAGTACACATCACAGTTCTTTAATTTTAAAATGTTACATTTATTTTGTTGCACAACATATTGTACTTTTATAACACTTTTCAAATTTGTACATTTAGGTTGTGGTTAATAATATATAGTAAAACATGTTTGGTTTATGAATATTTGTTTGGCACGATCATTCATTTTTGACTGATTTCTGCCATTCAAAGTAAATTTACTCGTATACCACGAAAATCCTTTACTATGTGTCAAATTGGGTAGTATTGCATCACTCTTGATAAAAAAAGTATAATGCCCATATCTGGAAATAGTTTTCATCATACTTTTTGGATTTGGACAGAAGAACAGTATTTATCGTATGTTATGAACTAGAAGACGCTACAGACTATAAGATACGGCGATTTTTAAGTATTTGTTTTTAAAATAACATTTTTGCCATTATTGCCATTTTTATAATAAGATTTTATCGCCAAAATAAAAAAAATATCAGTTTAAAATCCCTGAAAATCGTCAATCCACTATTACCTGATCGACATTTCATGACGTCGAATGGGGAAGTGAAGTCATTTTGCATTTACGCTTTGTTCATAGGCTTGTTTTTTTTCGTATCCTATATGAACTATTGTGATGAAAACGAGTAAGATGAGTCTATTTTATAGAAGTTAAATAAAAGTGAATGTGTTAAAAATAGCCCTTTGTAAGATTGCGGTAATTTTAAACCAAACACTTGACATTTTTGTATTAACTTGGAAGGTATTATAGAAAAGAGCGTCTTATAGTCCGTTAAATACCTTATTAAATCATAATACATAGGATTAGTATACATACAAATTTTTATACTTAGGTGTAATTCGGCCAAAAAGTACGTAAACTTAATTAAATCTGCTAATTTAATCTGCTAAACACACCGTGTGTGTGTAAAAATGACACAATTTTATTGTTTGGATTCACCGTCATCTTCAGAGTTAAAGTTTTAAGGCTTTGTTATTCTCTTTCTCTAATTTTCGAAAATATTACACTTTTGTAACTTACTTAAATTATTAATTATTAAAATTGATTTGCTTTTGAGCTTTATAATTTGTTTACACGTTGCACAGTTCGTAGGAAAAATGTTAGATTTAATTTATTGATTAGAATTGAATCAATTTATTGCAACATGAAAACTATTTGAGTCTGGAAGTTAAGTATTTAAATACTTTAATTGAACTTGTACTCAATTAAATTTTTGCTGTTGGAATTAATGGCAATTAAATATATTATTCCATACTAACATTGGCTAGCTGCTCTACCTGTTGGCATTTTGATTTTATTTTATTATGTTGGCTGTGCTTGAGAAAGGGCCATGTGTGCGTTTATAGTATACCATATCGAAATTCAATGTACTACATTGGATATTCAATATATAATACTTACTCTGGTGCATTGCAGTTTTAATCAAATACACATGTGTGCATTTAGTTGCAATTTCGGGCGTCTAAAAAACGAGTCTATATTTTTTAGTAAAGATATTTTGTTTATCAAAACCTAGGATTACTTCGCAGCGTACTATTTTATTTTTTATTATCATCCGGAAATGGCAATTTTTGTTATTAGTCTCGTAGATTGCAATGTAAATACGTATACATGTTATTCACTATTAAAACAGACACAGTAAATCAAAACAGATCTCCAGTAGTTTGTAACAAAATCAAAAGAATAGCGCTTATGTGATATCTGATAAATAGAGGAAATGTGTGAAAAAATGTTATCAGCGGGCTTTGTTTAAAAAATGACACCGGGCCTAGTAAGAAAGATAATTAACAAAAATTGTCATAGAATATACCAAATATATATAAACTGAAAGACGGCGATAACAGATGATTTTGATTAAAAATGATAATAATGTATAAAATAATGATGAAAAATGTAATTAATCAATCCAGGGTTTAAATGGCATAACAGTAGCTGACCATCAGAAAATTGAATAACTCAAACATTGGGAATTGCTTCACATAATAAGTCTTTTTTGTTCTTCCAGTGTCTATAATGTATTTCCGAAAATTAGTAGCTACTGCATTTCTAGTTATTCATACCAAGGTTTTAAATGCCGCAACAGTAGCTGTCGATATGTGCATTACCGAACCTCTAAAAAAAATTTAAAGGATGATTAAAATAAAAATTATAGAAAAAAAATAGTAGAAAAAGTACAAATAATTGATTCTGCAAGCAGAGTCAAAGAGACTCTGCGTAAGTGTTTAAGTATATTCATTACATAATTTGTCATTAAACATTCCCAAAATAGAACTACCTAAAAAGTTTCGCGGACGGCTCATCCCCTGGAATTAAGTTGCATAACATACAGCACTTCCTGGAAGAGATTCGCTCGGTACTTTACTGTTGGGGATGAAACAGATCAACATTGGGAATGGCTTCACATAATAAGTCCTCTTTGTTCTTCTTGGTCTATCACGTATTTCCAATAATTTTTGGTATTCATTTCAAGAGTTTAAATTGATTCTGCCAAATAAATCAAGGAGACTCTGCTTAAGTATTTTACTCCACTCATTTCATAATTTGTCATCAAACATTCCCAAAATAAGCCTACATAAAAAATTTCGCGAACGGCGGATTGCTCACCCCAAGCATTCAGTTGTATAATATACAGCGCACTTCCTGGAAAAGATTCGCTCTGTATTTAATTATTGGGGATGGAACAAATTGGTGTGCGGTATATGGTATCGCAAATTGATTGATTATTCGAGCATGTGTTGCGTTCCTTTCCAATTTTCTGCATTTTTTGTGTAATCGATAATAATCGTAATCATAATATTATGCGCGCAATTTTATAATATATTATTCATTATTTGTACTTTTTGTGTGTAAAATATGCGTATTTAAAACGATTTTTTATGGTTTCTAATGAAACAACAACATGAAAGCGAAAGTAAAAACTTTCTTTACTTTCTCTTCATCTCTCAAATAGCAGCCGGCAACGCGGCAACAAAGCGCGCAACTTGAACTAAACCAAAACACATCATCGTCGTCGCTTTTTTTCTCTCTTTCAACTCAAACAATATTAGATAATTTTCTGCGCTTGTATGTGTGTGTGTGTGTATGCATGTGTTTGACTTGGCGGCAAAAATTAAAAAAATGCTATTAATAAAATGTAGCAGGCAAGGAATCGGTGAAAAAGTACAATGAACCAAACGTTTTTCACGGCATGGTGACAACACAGCCCAAAAAACACAAAAAAACGATTCGAACCGACGCGAAAGAACGTACTTTTATAATTATCATCATCATCGTCGTTCGCCGATTTGATTATTTATCGAAAAATGATTGTTGGTTGGTGTGTGTGGAATAAACAAAAGAGCGGCGGTTGTGGCGTGCGCGCTGTAACGCGCGCGTTTACGCTCGCTTTTTCATTCAATTAATTTTGTAATTCATTGTTAATGTCATTGAACTTGTTGTGGCAAAGCGCGCGCAAAAGTGAAGTTTTTTTCTATTTTCTATTTCACTTGAAATAATATTTATGTAAAAATTATTAAATCGAGCGTGCATGTGCTTTAGTAAGTGCGCACAAGCGAGATGGAAGATTATTATATTATATTGTATATTATATTTAAATATAAAATATATATATTATTATTTTTTGTTTTTGTAAGCGTGCACGCAATGCACAATAATCCTATTACTACATTACGTTTATTAATCGAGAGCGAATATATACATACACACACTTTCGTTGCGCGCTGTACGTGCGAGCATAAAGAAGCAATCGATCAAAAAATTTCGATGATGCATTTTTCCTCCGTATGCGTTGCGCTGAAAGATAAAATACGTTGTGTAAGGTCCGGTACGCGCGCAGTAAATATAAAAAAAAACAAAACACGACGATGATATAATAAGGAAGGCGGTATCGGAGGTACATTGACCTGACCTAGTGCTTTAACTCTAAAAACAACGCCGCATCGATGCTGCTGCTGTCGTTGCCGTTGCAAGATCGCCTCTGCCTTTGCACATTGATGCTCGAAAAAATGTTTTGCTGTTTTGTTGTCGGTTGGTTTTTATTTATTTCTTTTTATTTTTCGTTCTTCTGCGCGCTGTTGTTTCCCCGAGCGCGAAAAGAGCGCATCGGCGTTTTTTCAAAGTCGTCGTCGTTCCTATCACAATCACAATTTTGATGTGGTAATAATAAATTGATAGACGCGCGTTGATGATGGCGAGTAAAAATTGCATATTATGTTGTTGTTTGTTGTCGGTGTAGTAGTGTAGAGTTGTAGTAGAGTGTATTCACCCTGATAGTAAAGAAAATGAGGAGAAAGTAAGAGGGGTCGTGAACGCGAGCGCGCTCGCTCCTCTAAAATGCTAAAATGGAGAGAAAAAAAATTACAAATGAGCAAGAAATTCACTTTTACTTTCTTTCCAGCATTTTTATTTAATTGAATTTGCAGAATTTATGCAATTTTTCATTCGAAAAATAAATGTGTAAACTTTTGCACAAATTCTTTCTAAAAAATTATTCGTAACTCAATTTGATTTAATAAATTCTCAAATCTCATTCCTATTTTTACTGAAAACAGTGAGTTATTACATTAAAAAAATCTATTTTTTTATATTTTATATTAAGTTTTAATTTAAAAAAATAATATTATATTTCTTACAATTATTATTAAAATATTTATGGAATTACCTAAACTTGTCCGATTTGTGAATATTCATTAGACCTCAAAAACATATGACTTAAATTAAAATTCCACTTTTAGTTCGGACAAATGTACAGGAATTCATTTAAAATAATGATATTTATTTATTAATAAAGGTTTTAAAATTAGATATTATTTTTAATAATTTCTGAAATTTATTTGGTTTTGGTTTAATTTGGAATCCCATATTTATCCGTATGTTCCTTAATCTTAAGCGATTTAAATTAAAATTGCACCTTTATTTTGATCAATTTTTTTAAGCAAAAATTGAATTTTTACATTCGACTAAAGGATATTACTTAAATATGTTTTAAAAATAATTATTTTATATTTATTTATTTATTACTCTATCCCGTTGCATTAGAAAATTTAAATTTTAATTTACAAAATAAAAATCCATTATTCAAAATGATTTTTTAAATTAGTAAACTCAATTTATATATTTTATGGATATTTATCTTTAAACACCAAATTAAAACCACCTTCATCCTTTTTGCGAAATTGTATATTAGTCCTTAAGAACATGAGTTCGATTACAATTGCACTCTTATTTTTAGACATTTTTTTAAGTAAATTCGACCAAATAAAAGAACATTACTTAATGTCTAAAACAGAATTTAGAATAACGAATTTGTACTTCTTTATTTATTTATTCCTCCTTCTATTCTGCTTTAATTATAATTTAAATAAAAATAAAAATTTGTTTGTCTTTTTGATCCTTATTCTTCTTCAATAATATGAATTATATTTAAAGTTACTCTTATTTTCAACAACTTTGTTAAATTGAAATAGAATTCTTATTCGGATAGAAAGTATTAAAAAATTTCAAGAGAAGTAAAAATTAATATTTGTATTAAAAATAAAACTATAGTTTATTTCTAAATCATCTATTATCTTTTTTCCATAAACTCAAAAGAATTAGTGCATTTTGCATTCATGTTGCTGCTTGTTTGGAGAACGACCATAGAATAGTTTGCCCAGCGACCAACTATGTGTTGTTTGTGTATTATCATCCACCAAAATCACCATTCAATTTTTACAAGACGACTTGCAAATTTTTGCGCAGAGTGCATGTCGCATAATGGTATTATATTATAATAATAAAAATAATAATAATAAATATATATATATATATATATATACAGAGAGCGCACTTTAAAAAAGATGAAGAGAAGGAGTTGTTTGTACGCTGATGACCGCGAGGTGAAGAACCTGTGTGGTCGCAATGCACTCGCCGTGAAATGGGTCAACATCGATAAAATATCATTCTAATTCTATGATCTATCTTACTGTTGTTGCTGCAGCCGCCCGCCCGTGCATTTTCGTGCATATCGTCGATTTTCATTGTGTGTGCTGCGTTACGCGCCGCGCATTCACTCATTTATAGTTTTTTTTTTCAATCTCTGCCACTCTCGTATTTGGAGATAAATTAATTAAAAGTGGCGAAGCTTCGCGGCCGACCTTGCCGGCGCTCGTTGCTTGTTTATGATTTTTTAATAATGTAAAATATTGTATGGAAAAAAAATAAGTTAAGTTAAAGGCTAAATTATATAAATAATTCTTTCTCTTTGGTATTTATAGGGTCGAGCGCAAATCTGTACGACCATCAATTCAATGTCACAATCTGTATGTGTATGTGTGTGTGTGTGCGTGTGCATGTTTTATTTTATTTGACTTTTTAATATAATGCCTTAAATTAAAAATCAAACTGATGAAAACTTATTGTTTATTTAAGCGTTATCAATACTTAGACGATTACTCGTTGTGTGGGTGAAAGTGCTAATAATATTGCTCAAAATTCAATTGGGCACAAAGCAGCCTTCAAACGCGAAGAAAAAAGAATTTTCGATATTTTCGGTGAAGTTGTTCCAATGTCCCCGAAAATGTGTAAGAATTCGCACTTGCTGCGAAATTCATGCATCAAACAATATAATCAATCATTTACGTTTTTTTTTGTTGTTCGATCTCTGTAGTTTTTCGAATCGTTCGAAATCGTACCGTTTCGCCGGCACATCGCGCTGAAAAAGTAGAAAGGTTCTGAGCCGCTAGCGCGAGCTCGAACGTTGGCTGGCTTGTTGGTTATAACCGCGCGCGCAAAATCTCAACTTAAGTTTAGTTAGTTCGTTGTCGATTTTCGAGTCGTGTGCGCTTATATTTCATCTACTAGTTGTTATCGTACATATACATACTTTTAACACGGCCTGACGCGACTTGAACGGTTTTAATAAATTAATTACACACCATATCCCATCAACATTTTTCTACACAACACACATCGAACATCTACACACACAACATTTACACGAATTTGAAACAATCAACATATACGAGTAAAAAGAAATTTTTGTACCGTTATAAAACGCGCGCGCGACTTGCCACTCATTAATGAAAAAATATTGTGCCTATTTGATTGACATTCAACGAAAAACCTGGATTGCTATTTAACACATTGTGCTAATCAATTTATTTGTGTGTGGCCATCAATTACTGCTAATAAAGTTGTGATTAATATATTTATATAAACTAAATAAATACATTTATTAGTGCCGTAACTTTGAATATTTTTGCTCAAGTTGCAACGGACGACTCTACGCAACCTAATAATTGTGTAAAAAAATTATTCGGTTTTCACCTTTCCCCTAAGTGCTGAAATTTTGATTAATTTCAATTTTCTATTGTGTGTAATTATTCTGTTTTTTAGTGTTTTAGTGATTGCTTATTCACAAAAAATCGCTTAATCAGTGGATTATTGCATCTCATTATTTTGATTTACCACCTTTTTTTGGATTATTATTTATCAATTGGAGATTTTCAATTCAACGCTGATATACATCTTTTTGTTTATTGAATGGAATTAAGGTGAGATGCTTTATTTTATAAAAAAAAATGATTGATTGAATCGTAAATTATGTATTTATTATCAACAACCACATCGCTAGGATTCAGCTATAAATAAGTAATGATTTTTTTGAGTAAAAAAAATAACAATTTATTGTTGGCCTTGCAGTATCTGTATAAATGCTACCTGCTCGCCTCTAATTAATAACTCATTCACATATCTTTCGCATTTTTCATGCGTTTTCGTTTCGCTCACGACGCGCACGGACGGAAATTTGATGAAATTTTGACGTTTCCCTTGCCGCTTTTGGCTGCCACCAGCAGCTGAAATGCAAACGGACCAATTACATTCGTCGATTGCGCTATCATTTGGTGGATTTGGTGAATACGTACCGGTGGCGTCTGTTGATGGAGGGTGAATATCGGGCGGCACTTTCTTGTGTTTCTTGCGCTCAAACACTTCGGTAACATCACGCAGTGCTACATTCCAAAATAGATCAAACGCTGAGACGTAACCGCAACAATAGCCGCGAATTTTCGTATCGTTCCGTGTCCACAGCTGGAAAATGGATGCATGATTAATGGTATTGGCATTATTATTGCTGGTATGGTCGGTTGACTACCATAAGTGCGCAATTTTTTTCCCTCGTCGTATGCTGACGAATTTTTCAATTTTTTGGCAGCATCCTTGTGGCGGCACACCTGATGATCGTACATTAAATGTATTATAAAGTGTTAGAAGAGGTGTGGCAACCTTGTATTTCGACCTCGAAGGGGGGACCTCGCTGCAAGGTCCGCGAAAGTCTCGACCCCAACCATATATAACATGCACCACATTATTCAATCAACAAAATCGCGAGATGAAAAAAAAATTGTATGTAAGGTTACGATTTTGCACTATGCGCACATTGCGAACCGGACTCGAATGGATTTTCGGATGGATCACCTTGAACCGGCCTCACCATTTGATTAGACGACGATTTTTGTCGTACCGAAAAATGTTCGATTTGCGTAGCGGGGCCGGCCGTTCGATTTGCGCACTATGCATATATAAATGAAAAAGGCAAATTTATTATTTTTCAATGTAAAAATTTCAAGATCGCTTCGCACATTCGAAGCAACAAGCACCAATGTTACAGACTTGAATTTGACCATGGCGTTGACCATGATATTAAATAGCCTATTAGAATTTTAAAGTACGTACGAAAAAAACGCTTGCTTCAAACTTTTATGATGATAATAATAATAATAATATAATAATAATTTATACCTAATAGGATATATGTATAAAAAAACTAATAATGTTACAATCTCGTTTTTTATATATTTACTACTAACCTTCTTCTATAATTTCCTTGTTGTTGTTGTTACGTTGTTGAATTGCTAATTTAAAGGCCATACGCTAACGTTTCAAATAACAACAACACCAGCAGCAGCAGTAACAGCATGCTTTTTGCACGAAAAAAAAATTCGACAATTATTTGATTCACTTCGCGCGCACACCATAAATGAGAGGTGGCCGACCTTGCGAAATTATCTCATTATTTCGGGTGGTTAAAATTCTATATACTACAACGTAGTGGCATGGCAGCATTATGCGACCGAGTAGCAATCTCTTGACGCCGTCCTTGCGCAACAATTTGCCCAAACAGCAACACAATGGCGCCCAATTATTACCACACGTTTATTTGCACCAGCAGCCAGTGCCAACAAGCGCAAAACCATCGTCGCCGTGCATTTTCATGCAATTTATCATACCGGCCAGCGTATTAATCATGAATTTGTCAAAATAAAAAAATATATATCAGCGTGCACATTTCGGGCGAGTGTATTAGATTTCATTTTTTCGGGTCCATCATCACCACATCGCCGCCTCATTTAATTAGTAAATTTGTTGATGTTGTTGTTGATTAAAGTTCTCTATTCCATGGCGTTAAATTACGCAATTATTAATGCGTAATAATAATCTCATCATCAGCATAAGCTAATTATTTATTAATAATATAAATAATAATGGAAAAAAGTGAATGAAAGTGAAAACGCGCGGCAGGCCAGGCTAGCGAACTGAACTGAACGCATCGAACAATTACTCTCTATTTTTTGTTTGTTTGTCTTGTTTTTTGTTGTTGTTGTTGTTGTTGTTGTATTTGCACGTCGATTAATAGCGTTGCTCGGTTGTATTATGCGTTTGCTCGTTTCGTTTGTCCGCCTGTGCATTTGATGGCGAGGAATGGAAAAAATTGCGCGAACGCGCGCGCAATTTGAGATTAGAAATTGATTTAGTGCACACAAAACACAGCGCGCTGCTGCTCGGTACGCCATCGCAGCCAGCAAAACGCTCAACATTCACTTTCTTTCTTTCATAAAGGAGAAAGTTTTCACTTTTTTATGTACACACACACACACATACACATAGATAGATAGATATTTTATAATTTACAAACAGCGCATAAAATTGTTTATTATAAATTTATTTACTTAATAGTTAATAATTGTGCGGTAATATTGCAAAAAAAATACGTGGGCGATCGACGATCATTAGCTCACTCTCGTTGTTAATTTGTAACAGGCCCCAGTCTAGCACACATATTCGTTTAGCTCATTTGTTATTTTTCTTGACGATTATCATCAAGTGAACGACAATTTAGATATTTATTTTCGTTGCGCGCTTTTGTTTTTCGTTAGTTAGACAAACATCATCATCATACAGCAAGCAAAACAGCAGCATAGCATATTCAGATGCGAAAAATTTGGGTTACAATCTTTTATTTTTACATCCCGAAAAAAAACAATATAATAAATAAATAGTTTTGGTGTTTGATATTAATTAAAAGCCTTGAGATTTTTTGCTCGGTTTTGAGGTTATAAATACTAAATGTAAAAATAAAGTGCCTTCAACTTTATTAATGTTTAATAGATTAGAATTTTTTCTATGTCAATCTGTAAATAATAATAATAATAATCGTATTATTAATAGCAACTTACTTTGACGCGCAAATTTTCATCGCGACATCGCTTTAATTGCGCTAATGGGCCCTGCTTCAATTGTGCAATCTTGCCTTCTAGATTTTTGCGTGTACGTTGGTGCGGAATCGGCACTGTAACAAAAAAAATGCAACAAATTAATGAATTAATAGGCGATAAATTCGATAGAGAAAGAAAAAAAATAGAAAACTAAAACTATACTACTACCGAGAGAAAATAAAAACAAAAACGTATGTATGGATGTGGAAGAGAAGCGAAGTTCTGTGAAAAGTTGAACGACCTCGAAAAGTTCGCGCATTTTACTTACACTACCACATAATACACATACGAAAATAATAAATATTTATATAAATCATCGCAAAAATTTCCATTAGAAAACGAATTTTTCATCCAAAATATTATTTAATCGATGAATAAAATAAATAAATTTTATTAAACTAGAAAACTCATGTTGGTCATGATTATTATTACTATATTATTTATTTAATTATTAATTGTTTATTGTTGTCGATTGATTTCTTAAATAATAAATAAAACAAAAACTTATCGATTAAATAAACTTAAATTGAACGTAAATTTTCATTTTTATTTTACTATTATTGCATTACATTTCGTTGCGATGATTAAGATTAACTCATTATCATCTCGTTTTAGCTAGTAAAAGCGCACAAACAAATTTTATTATGTCTGCATGTGTGTAACCCTAAAATTAGCCGCCACGAAATTATGTAAGTTGGAAGAATATAATCAACGTGTGGTTGTTGCTTTTCGCCTGACAAACGACGCTTGCCCGTTTCGTATGATAATATAATAAAAAATACACAAGTATGAGCGAGCGGTGGATAGATGGGCATAGTCATGCGAGAAAAATCGCTTTTTCGGAAACGGCTGCCAAGTCTGTCAGTTCGTTGCTCCGAAAAAACATAACACACGCACACACACTCGCATACATCCACACACACGGCATAGGGAATGGGAATGTATGGGAGGCAAAAGAGCACTGGAACAAAAACTATATTTAAATTAACTGCCAATGACTTCTTTTCATTTTATTATTATCGCGCGCGCTCGCACACGCATCGCTCCCTTGCGTTCTCCGCACGCTGCTGCATTTAATAAAATGCACGTCGAGATTCCAATGGAAAAACAACAAAATAAAAACTAAATTTGACCCAGATTGCGTTGTTATAAATACGCAAAGCGACGCCACACGCTGCAAACAATTAACCGGTTTACTAACTCATTATTTTCAGCGATTTTCATTGCGGGACTCAATTTTATTAACCTTATCATTGTTATTGACTGGCTATTCAATATCCTTTACGAAGGTCTAAATTAGAATATTCAAATTCTCGTTCATGAATATTACTAAAACTGAATCCAACGCCAATATAATCAATTATTTATAAATATAAATCGACATCAAGTGTTGCTGCTTGTAACTCCCACTGCAGTAACATGCAGTAACGATTTTGATCGATTGATTGATGAAAACTGTTTGTTTATTTGTTTCTATATGCTGCTTTATATGATTTATTTAGCCAGATCGTGCGGCATCATTACCATAACATTAATGTGAAAATCGCTGAAAATCCATCCCATGCTGCCTACAACAATGTATAACATAACCTCAAAATTCACAATGTATTGCAACTTACTCTGTGACGGTAAGAAGCGTCGTTGAAATAATTCCTCCGGTTTCTTTCGGTTTTCATTGCATTTTGTCGTCGAAGTACTTGCAGAATCTTTTGCCGGCGGTTTTTCAATGTATACCGAACGATATTTTGCTAGATTATCGAATGGCTCCGCGTCAGGAATCGGTGGTTTGACACCTGTTGTATATAAAGCCAGAAACGGATCGAAGTGTTCACTATAGAAGTCCAAACGCGCATCTTTTGGTTTTGATGGTTGTTTATTTGTTTTATTATCACATTGTTCTTTGCTACTTGACGCTTTTTCATTCGCGGCCATCTTGACACTTGTTGGTAGTTCAAACGCATGATCAGTACAACAGCGCCAACTGCGAGTGGGTAGTAAAACTATATTACTCAACCGTTTGTTTTTCAATTGTTTATTTTATTATTCCGACATTAAACTAAACTATGTGTTTATTACTTGCAGATTTGTACGAATTATCAGCGTTCATGCGTTGGAAACGCTTCAGCATTCACCGGAACACATTGAGGTAAGTGAATATTACGGCTTGAGCTAAAAATAATAATATGTGAACGTATTTTCAATGCAGGTTCTTGCTGTTGGTTTTGGTAATTGATAGAGTGTGTGGATAGCAACATTGTGGCGTCGACTACGCACGTGATAGGGGGTAGCGGAGCGTCGCCAATGTCTTTGGCGATGCCATTCATTGACAACGATCTGCTATGGTGTCCGGATAACGATGGCAAAATGGTCGATCTATCATCATGTCTACAGGTATTTAACTGCACCCGATGGATGCTTGATAATGAGCCGATCGTTAATTGCTTGTAGGACGCTGCCGCGGTGGCGATCGGCCAGCAGAATCCAGCAACCGGCGGCGGCATGGGCAGCGGCGCATTCGGCGAACTCTCCCAATCGGATTTGAGCAGTTTGGTGCCGCAGGACGGTCACATGACTGACACCGAAGACATATTCAAGCATCTAACTGATCCGACGTTCGAACTCGATAACTTACTCAGCGAATTTAACACTAATGATATTAAGGTTCATATTCTAACATATTCAATCATTGGTGGATTTTGTTTGAAGGGGGCCTGAAGCGTTATAAAGTTTAGAGACCCTTACAATTTATTCGCTAAACGAGCACTTGCGTCCAAGAGAATTTCAGATGTAGACATTATTTTCTTAAGCTTAAGTTTCGAAATTTAAAAGTTTAAAAATAAGATACTAACAATAAGAATTATGAGATATCTTCAGCTGTTATACCTAGCACAATTGTTTTTTCGCTTAACGGCTACTTACGACCAATCAAATTTTAGGCGCTGACACTTTTTTCATCAAACTAGAGAATTTTTTACAGCACAATTTAACAAAATGTTTCAAAATTTAAATATCTAGAAATTAATTGTCAACGGTATTTATTACGAGACCCTTTTCAACTATTGTACCTCCCAAAATAATTAGAAAAGGCAACAACTAAACTCCAGGCCTTGCTATTTTTCTATTAAGCTAGAGAATACTTTACATGCAAAGCTAAATGCAAAGTTTCTAAGCTCAAAATACTAATGACAAGAAGCCACCAATAAAAAATATGAGTAACTTTTCGACTATTGTACTTCTTAGAGGTATTAGAAAATACTGCATTTTTATTCGTTTAACTGCAATTTACGATTATCCAAACTCCAGACTATACTATGTTTTATCAATCTATAGAATACTTTACACGCTGAACTAAAAGAACTGATTTGAAGTTTAAAAAGCTAAAGATAAGAGACCAAAAATAAGAATTAAGGGTCAGTTTACCTTTCAAAGGTATTAAAAAAGACTGCAATTTTATTCGCTTAACGACAACTTACAACCAATCAAATTTCAGGTCTTGGCAATTTTTTATCAGGCTTGGGAATACTTTACATGCCAATCTAAAAAATGTTTCAAACCTTAAAAAATAAAAACAAGGTTCCAACAATAAGAATTGCGAGTAACTTTTCGACAGTTATATCTTCATTAGTATTAAAAAAGGCTTAACCAAAATTTACGACCAACTAAATTTTAGGCACGGACATTTTTCTCAAGCTTGAGAAATTAAAAAAAAAGGTTTCGAAATTTAAAAAAAACATAATAGGACAAAAAAAAGAATACGCGTTAGTTTTCGACTGTTATACCTACAAAAGTTATTAAAAAAAGACTGCAACATCTGTAACATGTTGACAGCCATTACAAAGTCATAAAAGTATAGTCCTTGAGACCATGATGCACTTTATCTTAGAAAATTTAAATTTCAATTAATATATTCTTTCTGGCACTAAAAGTTAAATATAATTCAAAAATAATCATTTAATTGGACCTTCTAGCTGGGGAAAATTGAAACTAACGGTAGAAACAAACACATAATTATCACGTCACGTGAATTCACGTGTTCAAATCTTTACCATGGTACCCTGTTCATAATCATATTTCTTAAAATATACTTCAAGCATCGGTGAACTTGTGGACATCACTTCGAAGACATCATATAACTACAATTCAATTACATATATAAAGTTAACATACACACATTTTGGACGTAATATGACATCACATGAGATCACGAGACGTGACAATAATGTGTGCCTACCTTAATACTTTATGAAGTACATAGCTGACCGTAGAACTTATTCTGATATTTTTTAATATGTGCGCATTTTCTATGCCTTATATTGGTTAATATGTTAAAATACTAAACGAATTACAGAAAATTCATAAAAAATGACATATAACCGATTTATTCTCTATTTTTCAACTATTTTAAGAAATCACTGTCTATCCTATCAATTACGTTTGAAATTTGGAGACAACATTATGAAAATTAACAAAATATTAATGGATACTGCGAAAATTGTTATATTTTTTGTAATTTTTGCGACTTTTTGGAATGAATTTATTCTAAACTGTGAAAAACATAGTGATTTAACGACTTTTGTTGAAAAGTACAGAAAATTCGATTCAAAAGTAAAGAAACGAAATGTGAAACAGTTTACATAACTTCTATAATATGTATTAAAATTATTCTGCATTCTCACTATTAAATCGTTGATGAACAATGCAAGGGTAGGAACATAACTAGTCGTAAAGCGAGGTATAAATTATTTAAGTGTTTTGAAACTCTTGGGATTGTGGGGTCCTAGGCAAACGCACGCACCACCTAACGATAAATCCGCCGCTGTATTTTCAATTTGTATGACTAATTTACCGTTACTCTTAAACTATAGCAAGAAGAAAATAACAACAATGTATCGAGCATGGACCATACTGTGAGCAGTTCGAACAATCAGCAACAACAGCAACAACAAAAAGTTATGCTGGAAATGCGTTCCATTAAATTTACAATCGCAGCTGCAAACCCACTCTTAGCCGAGAAACTGGCGGCACCAAGCGGACAGCACATGCAGCCATCGCAGCAAGGTGTACCGCCCGACCGACAGCTGGCGCCACTCACACCGAAGATTGAGAAAGGTAAGTGTTGCACACTATTATGTATCATTGGTTGCATAGGTTAACGGTGCGCATATTTTAATTAGTCAATTGGGGTGATGTTTTAAACATTGTTTAAGAGGGTGCCACCGCGTACTCGTAACAACACTTAGACATGTGTTTCTACTTAGCGAGCAACACGTTGGAATGTGAACTTTAGAGGGGTTGAAATCACGCATTTTATGATGTTTTTGTATAAAAAGCCAATGCAATGTTCAGTGTTGTTTTTTTGGTTTTTTGATTTACGAGCGCCATTTAAACGCCGGCTAAGTTGCCTTAGGTCTGTGTAAACATTAAACAAATTAAGGGGATGAGCATAAATCTGAGCAAAATATACGATTATTACTTAAAACAGTGTGAATTCATAAGCGAGAGAGTGTTTTTTTTGTAAGTTTCGTTTGCAAAGCGGGTCATGGACGAGAATTGCTTGCTGTGTATAGGTTTTTTTTGTTTTCGTATTATTTATTATTTTGTTTAAATAAGCAAGCAAATTGCGTCAGTTTCACTTCTACATAAGGAAGTCGCAGCAACATTATGCGCGAAAGGGAAAATTATTCAATTATTCGTGTGTACGCGCGCTTGAGAAAAAAACTAAGCGCACAAATTAATTACGATGATGATGAATGTCAGACGTTGAATTTCTTAATAAATATTGTAATTTAATTTTTTTTCCTATAAAATTACTTATCTATCATTACGATCGTCAATAATATATTTAGATAGATAGATGGATGGCTAAAACACATTCCTTCAATCATTTCTTAATAATATGGTGTGGTGTGTGCTGCATATCGTGTCAATTTTGCAAAATAAGGAAAAATCTGTTACAAGGCTGACAAATTACATATAGATTTAGTTAATGAACAAAACCAACAAACAATCACAACGCGTGGTAAGAAAAAGAGAGATCGTGCATTTTTTTCAATCGAAATCATCTGGCGCGGAAAATTGACGATTTGACTCCCTCTAACACACAAAAAAGTTTTACTTATTGTTGGCAAACTGTTTCAAGCCTAATAAAATCATATGGGTGCACTAAATTATTTTATTTATCCCATTACAACTTTATTTTAATACGGAACCTTATTCAATTTATACTTGTATAATATTAAAATAAAATTTTTAAAACTATACAAAAAATCATTTATAAAGACGGTTTTTAATATGAAAAACAAAATTTCTATTGATTTTGCATAATTGTCTGAAAAATAATATTTTTTATATGCAAGTAACGCCTAATAATATGGGCGCACCTTCAGATTTCGTTTGTAAATGTGAATTAAAGCTCTTTGATTTCATTAAATAGAAAATGTTAAAAAAATATTATAAAAAGGTAATTCAAAGGTCGCAAATTAAGGCGTTTATTTTATTCAAATTGAGACTAATATTTTTTATTATATATAACACAAAAAGATTTGAATCTATACAAAAAATCAATTGTAAAGACGATTTTTAATATGAAAAACTAAATTTCTATTGACTTTACATAATTTTCTCAGGAATAATATTATTTCTATGCAAGTAACGCCTAATAATTTGGAGCAAGACTTTTCGCGGAACATTAATTTGAAAACATGTATTAAAGCTTTTTGATTTCATTATATAGAAAATGATAAAAAATCTTATAAAAAGGTAATTGAAAGGTCGCAAATTATAAAAGCGTTTATTTTATTCAACTTGGGATAAATATTTTATTTATAATACAAAAACATTTGAAACTGTACAAAAAATTAATTATAAAATTAATGTGAAAAATTGAATTTCTATTGATATGTTACAATTTTCTTAGCAATAACATTTCTTTATATGCCAGGAACGCTTAATAATTTTGAGCGGAACCCGCCAGTTTGGAATCGTGAGCTAAAAAACCACTAATAATACTAATTAAAGCTACTTGATTGCATTAAATCGAAAATGATAGAAAAAATATTATAACAACGTAATTCATAGGTCGCAAATTATTAATGTTGGGATTAAAATCTTATATAATAAATTGATTTTCTGCTTTTTAATTAATATTGTTTTACAAATTAAAACGGCAATATTCAGAAGCTTGTTGCCAATCTTTTACGTGTTTTAAATACATTTTAATTATAAAATACAAAACTTACTTACTTATTTACTTATTTGGGCGTTACATTTAGTGGGGATTTTTTGTCTCCATTTCTGCCATTTGTTGGTGGCTGACCGTTGTTGGTTCATGATCACAGACATAAAATAAAGTTTAATAAAAAATATAGGTACTTACAAATAATTTTATAACTCAACCTAGGGATTCTGCCTACATCATCTTTCCATGCTGTTTTTTTAATTAAATTTGCTTTATAATTTACAACAATATTCATTGAAAACCTATTTAGTACCATATCAGAGCGGAAGTGTAATTCTGCAGCATAGTATTTGGTAAATTTCTGTGAATGCGAAAATAATAATAGGTTTATCGAATCGGCTGTATATTTTATGGGCAAAAACAATCTCTTTTAGTTGAACATAACATGAAATTAGATTGAGGAAAATGAGGAATTGTGGAAGAAGGAGAATTGCGAGTTTTGCAATATTTTACTTTAGTCTATTTTCAATTTTAAGTAGCATTATGATCGTTACTACAAAAGTGCTTTGTTATTATATTCTTATTCCTTACAGTGCTGTCAACCAACAAAAAAAAGTTAACCATACCGAAATTAACCGGCTAACCGGTTGTATTCGAATATTCGGATTCACGTGGCTATCCGCATATTTTTGACAATCCGGATACATTTCGTTACCCAAATATATTTTGCATCCGGATATGCTTTTGCATCCGAATATTATTTTGCAACCGGATACTCTTGGCTATTGAGATACACTTATAATCGACATTCGGATAATGTACATCTATAGCCTAATTTACACGGTACTTTTTTATATGTTTTCACTTATATGGAGTAACAAAGCAAATAATTTATACGAATAAATGATTTGGTAAATTATTCGGAATTGACTATCTGAATAACCTAACTGAATAACCGGATTTATGGTTAAAATTGATAGTAACAATCCGGATAAAAATGAATATTGTTTTAACCAGTTAACAGGTTAATCCGTAACTGATTGGCAGTCTTAATCCCTACTTTTGGTGCATATACTGGATATTGCCTATCCACTTTTATTAAATTTTTAATTATTTCTTATTCTGCTTTATTACCAATTTTTGTTTCAAGATTTTAGATGATAATTGTTACAATAATATTTATAATGAACAAAATTATATAAAGTTTATTAGGGAGAGTTTTACACAAGGAATGAAGCAGGCTATCCTTCGACGAACAGGAATCATAATGTGGTATTAGAATTGAAGTGAAGTAAGTCAACCAAATTCACCTCTGTACAGAGTATAATATTTAACCGGAAAATAACATTCTTTCTTTTCATTTTCCCATTCTCGCTTATTAAAAAACTTTATTCTCAAGATTTAAAATGATAATTAGGTATATTGCAATATTAATTATAATAAACAAAAGTGTATAAAAAGCAGTTAACAAGAGCCTTTTGAATTAAAGACTAAATTACAAGAATTGAAACCGACCATTCTTTGACGAACAGGAATGATAATGTGGAATAAAGGGAGGGTTTAGAGAATGAAAGTACAGGTCATAAAATTCACCTAGGTTTTGACTTCGATAATTTCTATCACAAAACAGGCAAAAAGGACTTGGCCCACTTTAATTCATAAACAACAAACAAAAAATATATATTGCAACGTTTTTTCGAATATCAAATCTCAACTAAGGTAAATAGGCGAAAATCATTACAAAATTTTGATAGGGCGGTTTAACACAAAGAAATTGAAGTGAATTGTACGAATGCCACTTATAATAAGTTAAAATCGTTAAATATAATATATTTTTTTAAATTTTATAAATAACAAACATAAGTTACAGCGTTTTAATCTAGGTCGATAATGTTGATAGCACGTTTTAACAAAACAGCTAATTGAAATAAATTTTATGCAGGGTGCTTAAATTTTACATTTTAAAACTAATTCTGCAAAAAAATGTTTTGTTTCTGTCTGTATATTGTATAATAGTTACATCAGTTAAAGTCGTCAAACATCGTAGGTTCTTAAATATTTAAAGAATGAAAAATAGTTTTGATTTAAAAAACGTAAACAAATGTGTATAAAAATCAGTTTAGGGGAGCCTTTTGTAGTAGAATTAGAATGACAATAAGTGAAGTAAACCATTTTTTTGACGATTAGAAATGATAATGTGGAGTAAATAAAGGGTTGAGAATGAAAGTGAAGACCATAAAATTCGCCTCTGCATTGACTTTAAGGTTTAATTGAATACCAAACCTTAATTAGGATACATAAGCAAGCATCTTTTCATATATAATCTTGATAGGGCGCTGTAACAAATAGAACATTCAAATAAATTGTGCGTGTTTTACTTAAATTTACTCTGAAAACTAATTCTGCAAAAAAATGTTTTTTTACTCTATATATTATATATTATAGTTACATAAGTTAAAATCGTCAAATATCATAGGTTTTTAAATATTTAAAGAGTTAAAAGTGGTTTCGGTTTACAAAACACTAAAAATGTTAATTAATTGCGTGATAAATTGCCATTTTTTATATGTGAAATCTCAGCGGAAACGCATTATCACGATTAATAATCTATTTTTTCGAATAACATCCTTTCGTATTTATTTAAGGGGTTGATTCCGCCACCAACGCGCAATCACGTGCAGCACACTTATACATATAATACGGTGGGGGCGCACGTATAAGAAAAAAACAACACACAAAAACACACACATATAAGTATAGAGTAGTAGATTCATTTTTGTTGTAAAAGGAAACATTAAAATAGTTAAAACATCGTTTCGCTGCCGGTCGAGAACCCGGCACATATGTGACACTTTTCACCCCTCGAATGTAAAAACATGCCACCGAGGTTAAATACGTAGCAGTTAAAAAAGCATCGACGAGCATCGTCATCATCATCGCACATCTGTGTGCATTTTTATTGCATATGTAACGTGGGGGAGGTAATAAAGTTTTCGAACGAAATTATCCAGCAACATATAACTTAACCCTTTTATATATATTTTTTGATTGATCGATTCGATCGAATAAAATGCTTTTCCTACACACACACACACACACACAATAATATACGAACGCATTTATTATTATTATGTGCGTTGTTTGTGTGTGCCAAAAAACTAAATATTTTATTTGGCACGAGGTGAACTACACCTGCGCGCTCACCAAAAAAAAAATCATTTTGTATTTCTCCGGTGCGGCTTTTCAATATATAAAAAATAACAACATTATTACATAAGTCGCCGCAACAAGTTTATAATACGATTTTGTTTATTCATTCAGCCGAAAATGTCGGAACTGTTGTTGTTGTTGTTTGTGTTGCTGTTCGAAGTCGCCGCTGTGCTACACGGCTGCGAAACTATACTTACGCACTCACCTTCCTTATTTAATATAAATTAATTGCGCGCGACAGAGACAAACGCAAACTCGTTGACATGAATTTCTATATTTAAGCAAAAATGAAATACAATTATCAAACGTATTTGAAAATGGTTTTATGGTATGTGTGTGCGGCAGCATCCATCGCTGCTGCTGAGTCGGGTGAAAGAATGTCAAGGAAAACGCTATACGGCAACATTTTTTTTTTCACTAAGCAAATAAACTTATAACGTATGTGTACGTTTCTATTTGTTTGCAACTACCGATACAGTACCTATTTTAAAGATGCCAAAAAATGATTATATTATAACACACGAAAATGAAATAAATCATGTCATTTTTCGTTATTTTTTAATAGAAACTGCCTTTATACTTTAGAAAAATATTTTTTAAATAAATTTTTAATATGCGAATAACTACCACTTAAATATTATACTTCCAAAACACCATTGTAACCAGGGAGGGAGCAAAATTTTATTAAACAATGCACAAATTTGTCGCATTTTGCTAAAAATCTAAAATCTGTTGGAAAATCTTTGCCATATTCGCGCATTTTTGCAATATACTATAAAAAATTGTAATTGTTATGTAAATTATGCCAATTTATTACAATTTTTTAATATTATAATATATTCAGGATAAACACAAATATTTATTTAGGAATGAAATGAATTACATCATTTTTATGATTTCTTAACAAAAACTGTCTTTATATTTTAGAAAAATGTGGTTTTTTAAAGCAATTTTTAATATACGAATAACTACTATACAAAAAGACCATTGTAATCAAGAGCTGATCAGAATTTTGTTAAACAATGCATAAATTTGTCACATTTTATTGAAAATCTAAAATCTGTTGGAAAATCGTTGCCACATAACGTTTGTTTTTTATTCCACTGAACATGAACATAAGTTCATGCTTTTTTTTAAATGGTTCTGAACCTAAATGAACAGTTCATTAAAAAAATGTTTTAAAATAAAAAAAACGCTATGTTTCTTCTATGTGGCGCTGTTGATATAGAACGACAATGCATAGGCAATCTTAAATTTGGCAACCATTCAAACTTTAATACCATTTAGTACTCATTTCCTAGCCTACAGATTCGATCACGGTTATGCAGGTTGCCGCGAAAATGTGGCTTTTTTTTGGTTATGCGTTACATTTGAAGCATTTGAAATTAAATGACACATATTTGACATACTGCACATGTGCAAAGTTACACCTACTCTCGAATGTGTGCACGATATTCATGAACATAGCAGAACTCTGCAGGAAAAAGGGGAATAAAGAACACCATGCAAACTGTCAAACTTGTGTGCATGTGGAATAAAGAACAGAAAAACTGCACAAATTGTGTATGTTCATGAACATTTTATAAAACATTATCATTTTTATGCAAATTTTGCCTATTTATCACAAATTCTCTTAATATTGTTCAAATTGTTGTTAGAAAATGCTTAAATTTAAGATTTTAATAAAAAACGGAGTATATAAGTTTGTTCCATCAATGCGAAACAATAATATTCCGCGAACTAGATGGAGGTAAACAGGGTTATCAGAATTGCTAGCCCTAGTTGTAACATTATAAATCAGAGATGGGCAACGTATTTCATATTGCGGGCCAAACTGTAGTTAAAAAATGCTCAAATTTGTAACATTTGAGGAAAAACTACATTTTGGCAACGTTTCTTTAAACTTTTTGTTTTTACGCTATTACCTTTTATCGTAATTTTCATAAAATTATTTAAAATGTTATTGAAGAGTGCATAAATTTAAGAAATTGTAATGAAAAGCGCCGAAAAGTCGATGGAAGAGTGTAAACAATTGCTGGCTAAATGCAAAACAGTAATATTACGTGAACCAGACGTAAGTAAACAGGCTTATCAGTAGTGCTATCCCCAGTTGGAACATTCTAAATCAGGGATGAGCGACCTTTATCATATTGCGGGCCAAACTGTGTTTAAACAATGAATAAATTTATAAATTGCCAGATTTGCACATTTTTGCAACTTTCCGTAAAAATTCCTCATTTTTATGCAAATTTTGTCTTTTTACTACAAATGTTTTTAATATTAGATATTCAAAATGTTGTTGGAAAATGTATTAAATCATAAAAATAATGGAAAACGCGTAAACATTTCTTGGATCAATGCAAAACCTCAATATTACGCGGGCCAGATGGAAGTAAACAGGCTTATCAGTAATGCTAGCCCCAGTTGGAACATTCTAATTCAGAGATAGGTAACCTTTTTCATGTTGAGGGCCAAACTTTAGTTGAACAATCCCCAAAATTTGGAATATTTCATAAAAATTTAACATTCATTGGAATATAACTTCTTTTTGTATAAATTCCTCTATTTTATTTAGAATATGTCTTTTTTGCTCAATTTTTTTTAATATTATTCAACATCTTGTTGGAAAATACATAAATTTGATAAATTTAAATGAAAAGCGTTTATAAATTGTTTGAAAACCGTAACAAATTATCGGATAAATGCAAAACAATATTATTACGCGGGCCAGATGGAAGTAAACAGGCCTATCAGTAATACTAGTCCCAGTTGGAGTATTCTAATTCAGAGATGGGCAAATTTTAGTTGAACAGTAGACAAATTTGTGGCATTTCATGAAAATACATAAATTTAATCATTTTAAATAAAAAAAGACGTAAAAATTGGCCTAAAAGTGCAAATATGTAATTGATTGATACAAAATAATATAATTACGCTGCCCGATTGAAGATTTTCAAGGGCTACAAATAGTTCGCAAGAAGGAGATTGTTCATTATTGCTTTTTTTGCAATAATAATCGAAAGTCGCGGACAATCTCATAAAATTATTTTTAAATATTTAATTCTTATTATTATTAAGAAAACTTATAGTTTTGGTTTATTTGCAGAACTCTATTAATTATTTTTTGATGTTAGATTTTTTTAAATGCCCAAGTGTCCAGTGGTCTACGTGATCAAATTCATGCACTTTTTATCCGCGGATAATCGAGACTATCCTATGTTGGACCAATGTTGGACTAATGTCGGTCCAGTTGTAAGTTCAATGCTGTATTTAATTTTCCTATTTATTATAATCGCTTATTTAATTATCGAAATTCGTTATGTGAACTATTCATCGCTGTGCGAATCAATACGTTCCGCGCGTTATGCGAATCACTCGCTCCATACGACGCAGTTTGACTGTATTATTATTATTATGATTATTATGCAGAGAACAAACACGGCAACGTGAACCGATGAAAAAAACCAAATCAGTTACGAGGTCAAAGTGAAAGTGCGAGTCCCAAAAACACACATCACACAATTTGTAGGTTATGTAACATGCAACATAATACACAGACACGTACTCTGTACGCTGTGTGTGTCTGTGTTGTTTTTTGCGCCACGGCAAGACAGAATTTTTTTTTCATATTATTTTCAATCCAATCGAGCAACACAATAATTGTGTTGCAATTTATTGTTTATTTAGTTGTGGTGGAAAAGCAGACGCATAACATTGCGATTAATTCATTGATTTTTATTTTATGGCTTTTTTTGCGTAAATAATTTGCATTATTAGCAAATAATTAACATTCCGGATTAAAAATGGTAAAATTTATTAATAACAACACGTGTTTTTTTTTCGTATGTAAAATATAGTATAACTGCCGACGTGTGGTGTGGTATAGGAAGGGATGTTTACAGTTTTGTATGTGTTTTTTTGCACACTCACTCGCACACACACACATATGCTCAAAAGGAACGCTAAAAATCCATTAGCGACAAGCATTGATTTATCTATCCATCCATCTATATGTATTATATATCGTTTTGCGCTTTGTGTGTTAAATTATCGCCGCCGCGGCGCTTTGTCTCTATATATATGTTATTATTTATGATTAAGACGACGGCGTTGACGCGATTGTTTCCTTGAACTTTACCACTTTCCATTTCGCGCTTTCGAGTGGAGGATTTTCCGGGGCGCCGCCAGACAGACGGCGCTATTGATTTTCCATCTACGAAAATGCGCCCAACCCCTACCATACCGGCTAGTAGCTGGCGAAACAAAAACCCGCCGCCGGCAATCCCGGCATCCCAACAACATACATACACCAACTTTCGCTTTCATTTTGCGGGCTGATGAATTTTGGCGCATAAGCCCGATATATTTGTATGCATGTGTAGGTACATTTTATATAATACATACATGCTAATTCGCTTTGGTCGCACGGTTTGGTCTTTTTTTAGCCGCGCATAATAATAATGTTGGGGCGTGTGATGTGATTTGATGTCGCTAGGAAAATTTTGCGTACAAATATAGGCGACGTCGTCGACGTCGACGGCGCGCGGCTCGTTGAGCGATGATCGAGAGTAAAAGTTTGCGTCTGTATATTTTCTGTTTGAGGATGTCTGAAGGTTGTATCTGGGCCGGCTTGGTCGCTAGCGTCGTCGTCGCAAATGCGCGTCGATAGCGCCGTCGCATTTTTTTCCCATTCGTTACTGCCGCAACAATTATATTATCGGTTTTTTTTTCTCTCGTTATACGATTTTTTAGTCCTTGATGAGGAAGAAAAGCGACGGCAATAATATGGATGGGGTTGGTGGTGCGGTGCGGTGGTGGTGAGGTAGCAGAGGCGGCGACAACGCTTTGTTGTTGCGCTAGGTTAGGGACAAGGTTAAAACGGCGGCCAGACGCCTACGCACCGAAATGCTATTATTATCCAACCACATAGACGATTTTGTTTCGCCTCTAAGACGCATACAAAATAATTTAAACTATTTTTAAAATAAATTCAGGCAATAAATTTTTATAAGCTAATATTAAACTCTACTTTTAAATATTAAAAAAATGCAATAAAATAATTTATTAACTGCGACAATTTTGTCTTAATTAAATTAAAACTTTTTAATTTGTTTTGTCTCTAACAATAAGACGCATATCCTTACTAATTTAAACTAATATTAAATATTTCAAACTGCAGAATAAACTTTCGTTTTGAACTATAGCAAATTAATTACTATGCGACAATTTTGAAGGTCTTAATTAAACTAAAACTTTTTAAACACGACCACATAAACCATTTTATTTAGACAAGTTTATTTCGTTGTTTTTTTATATTAATTTTACTGTTATTTAAGCTAAAACTTGTTGACATAGACAATTTTCTTTCGTCTCTAAAACGCATATTTATTCTTTCAATACAAAAACAAATTTTGAATATATAAAAAAACGCAAAATAAAAGGTTGCTTTGAACTATAGTTATTTATTTATTGCAACAATTTTGAAGGTGTTAATTAAGCTATAACTTTTTAATCCCGACTATATACACAATTTTGGGCAATGAGATATTAATTTGCATCAATAATTTACAATGCGAGAATTTTGAAGGTTTTAATTAGTCAAAAAATGTTCTAATCTCATATATCTCGTCATCTTAATTGAATTGTATTGTGATTAACAAACAATACGCCTATTTTCCTATAACATCAATTCGTCGCTTCGTATGATATTGCGTAGGTCAATGCGTCGCGACCTTGCTTGCGTAACTAAGCGCGCTTTCCTCCTCTCAACGAGCGAGCGTCGCGACGCGCCTGTATGTATACGCTCACTCTCTATTATTATGTTTATTATCATCTTCCCGATTCAGAGAGAGAAGCGAGAGGCAGCGGTAACAGCAGCAGCAACAGCAACGCAGCCAAGGACACGACGATGTGCCGACGTCGACGAGCTTTCCACCGTTAGAAACCGCACGCAAACACATCACCTAATTAGTCGCTGTCGTCGTCGTAGTTGAAATTTTTTCCTCTCCCGTAAAATGTCGAATTTAATTCAACAAACAACAACAACATTGCGAATATTGTGAAACAGCACGACGATATTTTTCACGCCAAACATAGCATATTTTTGCCTTTTCGCATTTCTAGAGTTTGTGCTGTTGTTGCGCTAGTAATTATCGTCTATTATAGTAAGCGTGCTGATGATGATGATGATGGTGACGACCCTGTGCTAGTAAAATCGTTTTCTTTCCATAGTCAAACACACACTTCACTTAGTTAGTTGGTAGATATATTTTCGATTGCGTTCGAATTGTTTTGTATGCATGCATGTGTGTACGTTTAGTTTCAGCTCGTTAGAAAACCAGCGGATTAAAAAATGCGTTTAGCAGCAGCAACAGCAGCAGCTAGTTTGTTCCACTTTTACCGGATATCTCTCTCTCTTTCGATATGTGTGTATTTTTTTAAATCGACGTATTTACCAAGAAAATTGTTTTATTGCACAAAAACAACAAAGTCAAATCTAATCAATTAATATTATTTACTTATTACGCTACCGATTTTGTGTAAACCAGCAATAGATATACCTACGAGTATAGAGTAGTAATCATATTAATCGGTGCAATGAATGAAATAGTGAAATTGAGAGTGCTGCTGCCGCTACTACTGCTTTCACCAATATTGAAATCTATATAGATATGAAATAACCCTGACCTTGGCCAAAGCAGCAACGCAGCCGGCAGCCGGCGACGACGTCGCTCCGATCGTGACGTCAGAGATGGCTTGCCCGCCGCCGCCGGTTTTGTTGTGCGGTTGTTATAACAACCGGCGGCGGCGGCGTCGCGACGTAGCTATACTTTTCGCTTCCAGCCAGCCAGCCAGCCAGCCAATCTCTCATCTCTACCGTCTAGTCATGTATACACAATTTTTGCCCCCGTACCTCATTACCATCATCATCATCATCATCATCCATCCGCCCGCTCTGATTTTATTACCGCATCCCCCCGCAGTAAAAACGAATTGGTTTATATGTGTTTGTTGCCTAGCCACAAATGTTATCTTTTCTCTGTGTATAGTATGTCTGATGGATATCATATAAGCACTTGAAATTGATTGAAAAGTTGTATTAATTTTTTATTTTATTTTTTTTTGTATGTAGATGCTAAATACGTTGCTGGCCTTAACCTAAAAAAACGAATTAAACGCTTTTTGAAAAAAAAAATCTCATTCGGATAATTATTACAACTTGTTTATGCGCTATTAGTTAGGTAATATTTACTAAATAGATATCACGATTAAGGAAAATATATTTGTAATTAGTTTATCGAATGTAAACTCTTGAATTATTTATGGCAACAACGTTGATTAAATTGATTTAAACTCCTTGCAAGGAATGATGATATATTGCTGTTTTTTACATCTAATTAACGAAAATCGCAGATATTAAAATTGTTTATAGATATTAAAGCAACGTAATATTCATTAACTAATTAATTTATCAAATAATTATTTGTTATTACAAACTAACTGCTACATGAGTTAATTTAGCATCATTATCAGCAATGGCTCTTTTTTAAATTCAAATAATATTATATTTCACTTAAATCATCATTAAAACGAATTTACGTTAATATAAAATAAAACAATGTAATATTCAATAAGTAATTAATTTATGAAAATAATTATTTATTAATGAATTAATTTCGCATCATTATCAGCAATATTTTTTTAATTCGTATAAAATTTCACGTAAATCATCATTGTATTAAAATATACCTACGTGTAGGGAAAATTGTAAGTATTAAAATTGTTTATAGATTAAAGCAACGTAAAATTCATTACCTAATAGAAAACTGACAGATTTATCAATTTTTTATAAAATTTCCGCAATTTTGTGTAAAATTTTAGAAGTTTTTCGCATAAAATTTCAATTAAATCATCATTGTATTGTAAGTTATATAAAAAAATATACCAACATATAGAGAAAATCTTTTTTAAATTGTTTTTTTAGATTAAAATAACGTAATATTCAATAAGTAATTAATTTATCAAATAATCATTTATTACAAACTGACTGCTATGAATTAATTTTGCATCATAATCAACAATGATTCCTTTAAATTCGTATGTAAATCATCATTATAAGTTACTTTAAAATACATCATACCTTCGTGTAGAAAAAAATGTTTTTTAATTGTTTATATAGACTAAAACAACATAATATTCAATAAGTATATAATTTATTAAATAATTATTTATTAATGAATTAATTTAGCATTATTATCAACACTGTTTTTTTTTAAATTCGTATTAATTTCAATTAAATCATCATTGCATTATACGTTATATAAAAATATACTAACATATAGAGAAAATCTTTTTTAAATTGTTTTTTTAGATTAAAATAACGTAATATTCAATAAGTAATTAATTTATTCAATAATTATTTATTAAAACAACGTTATATCCATTAACTTAATAAATTTATCAAATAATTTATTAACATTGAATTAATTATCAGCAATGGTTCCTCTATTTATTTTTAATAATATTATATTTCACTTAAATCATCATTATAAGTTATGCC
>JARJDW010012313.1:0-12205 GCA_030264715.1 Adinopsis sp. GC000173
GAGTCTTTCCACACATTCTCTTGCCGTAGCATTTAATTCTGCCATCAATAGAAGCTTTTGCTCATAATACGCCTTTTTTATTTCTATTTTGCGATTTATGGCATCAACCATTTCGTTGTTTCTGCTTCTTGGTGCCATTTGTTTTGGCCGTTGGTGACGTTGTTGTTGTTGCTGCTGCTGCTGCTGTTGATGTCCCTGCTGCTGCAGTTGCTGCTGTTGTTATCCCTGCTGTTGATATCCCTGCTGCTGCTGTTGTTGTTGTTGTTGTTCCTGTTGCTGTTGCTGCTGTTGTTGTTCAGGAACAACAACAGCAGGCTGCTGTTGCTGTTGCTGCAGTTGCTGCTGTTTATTAAAGCTGGAACAGCATCGCGTTGTTCTCCATATGATAATTATAATAAATATTAGAATAAATATGCTACCAGTGACACCACCAAGAATTAAAACCGTGTTGTTCTTATCTACAANGTACTTACAGCCGATGAATATTTATTAAAGCTGGAACAGCATCGCGTTGTTCTCCATATGATAATTATAATAAATATTAGAATAAATATGCTACCAGTGACACCACCAAGAATTAAAACTGTGTTGTTCTTATCTACAATTTCTGGCAATGAAGAGTTCGATTTTGTGTTAATCTGCAATCAAATACATCAAATATTATAACAACGGTGACCGCAAATTGTGTTCGTTAACTGAAACGTAGGTGTACCAAATTTGTGAATAAAAATATTTATTTTATTTTACGAATCAATACTCATTATATTCAGAGCAAAAAAGTTCGCTAACCGAATCAAGATTCGTTAAACGTGTTAAAAAAGCAGCTGGAAACAAAAGTTTGAGCGAAAAAACGGCAAGGCGAAGAAAATAATTTTTTTAGACTACTTTAAATCATCGTAGCAAGCTGAAAATTTGTGTATACACAATTATAAGGCACTACTACGATATGCAATTTTTAGTTTGGCGAAAATCAAAAAAAGATTTCAAAACTTTTTTTCGCGCGAAAAATGCAAAATGATGAAGAAAAGAATTTTTTTAGACCACTTTTAATCGTCGTAGCAGGCTGAAAATTTGTGTATGCACTATTTTTAGGCCCTACTACGATATGCATTTTAGTTTGGTGAAAATTGAAAAAAAAATTTCGAGCAAAAAAACGGCAAGGGATTGTTAGAATAGTTGCTTAACNAAAACAACTCTTATATCAATCATTTTCATTCATTCACATTGGTAAAAAAAATAAAAACATTCCAAAAGCATTTTTTTCGACGTCAATCAATGAGAAATACAATTTTTCACATTTGGATCACAGAAATTTCTACCAATTGAATCCTGACCAGCCAAATATTACAGCAAGAGCTACTATATAATTCTGTCATCTAATTATAGGAATATTGTTGTTTTCTTCTGTTTAAAAATATATCTAATTAAACAATGATTGTACAATATGAAGTAAACATATTTTGAAAGAATAATTAAAAGCAAAGTTGATTATAAATCTCAATATTTCATAAAGAAGATATTAATAAATAACCTTGTTCGTTTATTTACAGCATTAATTACGGATAATTAATAAAAAAATATATACATATCGCGTTTTATTAAAAAGACGGCAACTTTTCGATCGATCGATTTATCATATTTTCAGTTACGTTGATCAATTAAATGAAACATTATATCAAACTGAAATAATGTTGAAATAACTTTATATTAAAACGAAGGAAGAGGTATATAATATAACTAAAGTATATTATAAGTAAGTTATTGTTATTTAAATACTTACAGATGATGATAAATTCACTGAATTAATTAGTGTCGAATTGGTTGTGGCTTTTATTTTCGTTGTGTTAATTTGTGGAGGTAAAATATTTTCAATTTTTCTTGGATCCAATGGCACTGAAATGAGATAAGAATAAAGTGTTATTTAATGTAGAAATTATGAAAATGTACAGGTAATAAATATTAGTTTTTATAAAAGATAACATTAAAAATGTGTATAGATATGTCCTCATAAAATTTTCTAATATTATCCACATGGCCACTTTACTATTATATTAACAATTGTACCTACTACGTGTATATTTTATTTATACAACTTTCTAAATATGCTTTTAGAAACTAATAATAATAAGATTATTTTTCATGCCACCCAACTTCAACTTTAATATCACCTAAGCACATTCTTTATTTAATTAAATTTATTATGCCACACGATATGTGCTGTGTTGTGTTGTGTTTTGTTATGTGTTTAAACGCTTGTGGGTTGAGTTTAGACAATATCACAATATAAAAGAAATGTCGAAGCTAAAACAATGATTAGAAAATGTGGATATAATACCTACAATTCATGCAACCACATTAGATCTACTGTTTAATGTCATTGTTTATAATATATCTCACTTTTTACTACATACTTTGTAGGACCAGAATTAGTTGCTGGAGTATTTTAGCGAGTGATGAGTTATTTGTTGAAATTATGGAGCTGGACATGTGTTGTGTTGTTTAAATGCAATATAAAAACATATTTGATCCACATTTGAAATGCGTTTTATCATCAGTGCAATCAGTGGTTGCTGGAGCATTTTAGCGCGCGATGAGACGTTATTTGTTGAAATAGAGTTAGTTAGCAGTTCAAAGAGATATTAAAATCCTGCGTTCTTTTATTTAATTACTTGCAAATTTAAAAGATTTATTAATCCATACAATTATTTATTTTATGTATTAATGTTTGTTCGAAACAAAATTTAGAACTGGGATATATTAAACAAATTTATGATATCATAAACAGAAGCGCGAATAATTAAAGTTGTAATGGTCGAATCCGAGGAATATGTTTCCAAAAATTTATTATTCTTTTCCCGTTGTCTGAATTATTAATTAATAAACATTCAAAGTTAAGTGTATGCGAAAATATTACAAGCCTTGTTAAAAAAAATACATAAAATATTCGGCCAAACAATCATATTCACGGATTTTATGCGATTAGACAATGTATTAATAGAAAATAAAAATAAAGCGCTTATATATACATTACTAAGATATTTATGTAATATAAATGAAATCTCGTTTTATATATGCGTTAATTTCATTAAAAGTTCTCCATCTTCCAATTAAAACTTTAATAATGACCTGTTGATAATGATATTTATATTTAGATGTTTGGAAATTATAATGTAAGTTTAGCCACCACTATTACCCGGTTGAATCAACTTTCAAGAACATAAACTTATTTTCATATACCTATTATTGTTACAAATTAGTAAGTAAGCTGCGAAAGAGGAGGATTTTTGCAATTGTGTAGTGTGGCAATAAAAATTGCATCACAAAAAGTGGGTTAAAAAATTTAAAATGTATTTATTTATAAATATATATATACATACGCGTATGTTAAGTAACAAGAGTGCGAGATAAAATGGAAATAATGAAAATGATTGCTTCTTGACTTATTCACCTTTTTTAATATGTAATTTATCTTATATATATATATGCGAATAATGACAGAATGTAATTAGTGTTATGACCCCAAATCTATAATCGCCACATAAAATTCTATAATTAAATCTGCGCCGAGTGCTAAGTAAAAAAATCAATGTGCGATAATAAAATCGCGATTATATATATTTGAGAGAGAATCTATGTAATATGCAGCAAAGTAATAACACCTTGCTGGCTCGTTTATCAATGTAAATGCATTCGGATATAAAAAAAATTATAATAAATCATATGTTTAATAAATCTCTGGCTAGTTTTTTTCGCCACAACCTACGATGTTTCGATGTTTGAGAGAATGAAGGAAAATTTAATAAATATTATATTTTTTTACAGTGTTTGCTGTGTGAGGCGAGATAACGTGTCGATATAATTTAGTAAAATTATTACTATGCATACAATAACAACACTATTAAAAATGTTCTATAAATATCTCGTATATAGATAATATATTTTTGATAATGTTAAATAATATTGAAATACGCAGCGCGCACGTGCATCAATAATGACTTTGAAACAAACTTCTTCGTCTCTTTCATTTTTTCATTTCATACATTTCCAATCTATTATATAGCGAATTATTAATTTCAATATCATCAATCATTTTATATAAATCGCACGATGAGTGAGTGCACATTTATGCCATTTATTATTTGTTGTAAGCAAGCAATATTTGGGAATTTACATACATATACATCACACAGCGTACCTATTGATTTTTCCATCTCGCTAATTTTTCAAAATTCAATTTTTATATTTATTATTATTTTTTGCATAGAAAATACATAAGCCGTCCAGGGAGTGTAAAAAAATCATTTTTTATACGTAGATTTTAGGGATCCGCAACGCTTGGTATGTATGTATGAACTCCCAGGGCAAAAATATATAAGGCTTGGATTTTGGATAGAGTGTGAAATTTTAAGAAAATATTCTATCCGGTTGTCGTAGATATGAAATGAAAATACTTTTTACCATATCTTTATTAATTTTTATCTTGCAATATAACTTTTTTTTCAAACGTCTTGTCAGTACGACACGGCAACTTTTTAATATCCATTTAATAAAATGTCTTCTTCTTTTTGTTCCTAATTGAGTAGAAGCTAGCAAATAGACTTTTGGTAGAAGCAAAAAATTTAAAAAAAATTCTATTCGTTTCTCGTCTTTATTATAATTTTAATTTGCAGTATAACGCTTATCGTTTTGTGAGAGATGGCAACTTTTAAACATCTCGTTTGTAAAATCTCTTCGTTTTAGACGTTTATTTAATGATATTTGTGAAAAAATCATGCCTTGGAAGCGAATAGGGCCCATGTTGTATAAAACAAATTCCAATGCCTTAAAAATATATGCGAGTTAGTTTCTCTGAGTACTATCTATAATTAAAAAAATGTTTAAGAAGCGACGGTCTATGCTATACGTCACGTCATGCTGTAGGAGTGTTGGTCGTATCCGAAATATCTAATCATCGAAAAATTTATTTAGTTGATACCCGCCGAATGCGTAAAAAACTACGCAATTTCAATAATAAAAAAAAACTAATTAAAGTGTCAGCGTCAGCGTTATTATCGGTAAAATCAAACGATGTGAAAAAATTAGTGTAATATAAGTGGTTTTGGCAGTTAATTAATTACACTGAAGTTATAAAATGACATATAAATTACGAATTTTACTACGATTATCTACTATTGCAGTTTGTAACACAAAACATAATTTAAATAAAATTTATGATCGTATAGTGTGAATCAACAAAATTGCGCTTATCGGCGGCAATGTTTTCAGTCGTCGGTGATTTATTGTATCTGTGCCAACAACGCCGCGGACAGGAGGACGTGGTTTTATTAATTTTTTATCAGTCATTTACAACGTGCAATAGCAATAATGCGTCGCATTTAATGCTTTATATATATATATATAAATATATTTGATAAAAATTTTGTAATGATAAATTCCATGAAAATCCATTTCGATTAAATAATAAATTGGATTCTTCGATCTTTTTCTGACATAGATTGAACTTTAAACCGAGTTGATATATAAAATAAGATCGGATAGGCAGTGTAATGAATGTGGGCGTATGTGCGCGTGTAGGGTTTCTGATTCCAACAAACATTTTTGATTTCGCATTAGGCGAAACTAATTTATCAAAAAAAAACATTGCGAATGTTGTATAGGTACGTAGAAGAGTTTACAAGCCATTCAATGTAAAAGTTGGCGCTCATTTTAATTAGAACATCGTCATCATCGCGAAATAAGTTAAAATATTTAGCTGTTAGCAACTTTGTGATATATGAACGAACACGTCGGATCGATTTTGAAAATAAGTAAATCATTTTGGTTGACAGCGCGCCAGCCAATTGACTGTGCGACGTGTTTTAAATATTTAGTAGAACAACTTTTTTCGCTTGCTTGGTTAGAATATCTCTTAGGAAATGTAATATTAAAAATATATGGTTGAGATTGTTAGAGGAAATTAATTTTAAGTGGACTCATTTTGATAAACTTCAATGCGAACTAAAACTTGTTAGTTTAATTACGTTTTCAAATTGGAGATGATTTTTATACGTTCTCAAAGAAGTAAAGCAAAACATAAAAATTAAAATTATTTACAAAATAAATAAAATAATGTTAGATTTAGAAAATGTACCATTTATGGAACAGCAAAATGATATTTTTTGCTAGAAATTATTGAAGCCGATTATTTATGCAATGAATCTTAAATGGATTCACTTTGATTAACATCAATGCGAACTAAAACTTGTTACTTCGATCGTGAGTTTTAAATTAAAAAGAACATTAACGCTTCGTTCCTAGTAAAATTATAGATTAAAATCTTCAATATATCTGTGATTCGAAAAGCATTACTTTCACCCTTAATTATAACATCAAAACTTGTTATAGTTCAACCGCGTTTTATACATTGCAATTATATTTTATAAAAACAGTAAAATTGAAAAATAATTGTTGAAGGAGATTATTTTATTGACTCATTTTAATTATTTGTTAGTTCGAGGAACAAGCAACGTTTCGCTCCTAAATTAGAGACTTATATACAATATGTTCTTAGAAAAGTAAAATTATAAAATAAACGTTTCGAAAATCGTCGATACTTTTGTGTTTTGAAATACATGATTTATAAAAGGAATAAAAAACGTGAGACGTTTAGACTGTTAGATGTTTTAAAAATTTAAAGAAGCAACGTTTCTCGCTTGACTAACTCATCTGCTTAAACAATAAATGTGGAAAAATTCAATATTATTCATGGAAACAATTTATGAAATTTTAAGTACCTATACAACAAAGTAAATCTTCCTCATTCAATTGTGTTTTATAACTTCGAAGACTTGAAAGAGGAATTATAAGTTAGTTCATTTTAATTATAACATCATTGCAAACTAAAATGTAATAAAGTATACATTTAGCATTTAAAACGTTTTTGTATACCTACATAGTTTAATAAAATATGAATGAAAGTTTCGAATAGACCATAGATTTGGTGGAATAAATCATTTGGCTGACAGCGAATTCGACGGTCTTTTGAAATTTAAACGGAGCATTGTTTTTCCCTCAGAATAGAGACGTTTTCTATCGCATGGAAGGCAAAGGCAAAGACCAACAAAAAGAAAATAATAAGATAAATAAAAGTTAAAGAAATTCATGATGCTTAAAAATGGACATTATTTATGAAACAAATTGTAACCGAAATTGAAAAATTGTTAAAATAAATTGAAATGCATGTTTTCCTTCACGATAGAGACGTTTTATATCTCATGGAAAAGGTAAGCAATTAAAATTGAAAAATTCTTGACAATTTGATGATATTTTGATGGATATTTCGTTTCGTTAATTAAATTCTACGTAGGTATAAAAAATAAACACAATAGGTAATGTGATAACACTATGAAGAAGTTTGAAGTAACTGAAGTGATTAATCGCAATTAAGATAATCGATTTATTTCCGTGAAAAAACTTCTTATAATTATTTATTAGCTATAAATATTTGATTATTACTTATTTGCACGATCTTCTAAGAATATGTACATAATTTTTTTCCATCAAATATCGAAACATTTTTATCATAAATATTGCATGTATTCTTTTATGCGATTTTCTTGAAAACGCTACATGCGACACGTCAAAAAGTATATCGAAATTAAATATTGGTAAAGTTTAAAGGTAAATTTCATGTTTAACAGTGAATCACTTTCAATCTTCGACGTTGCTTTAAAATTTAAACACTCTTACAATTAGATTAGAGAGACATCTTAGTTATATATGTATCTCATGGGAAAACAATAAACTTGAAGAAAATTTTTTTCCGATTGGAAAAACATTATTTATGAAACAAATCTTAAGTGAAAAGTTTGATTGACTGTCGCATACAAAAATACGATTAAGTTTTTGATTTAATTCGAATTTTCCGATGTTGCTTTTTCATTTAAATCTGACGCGCGGATCCAATGGATAAAGAATGATTTAAATCCATCTTTCAGTGGCAATATATTATGATTGATGTAGGTGCATACGCATAGAAAATATGCGAATAGATATTTCGCAAGTTTGAACATGTGGAAAAGAGTGATAGATAAAAATGCGAAACGACATCGAAGGAAAAATATTTAGAACGTTATAATATGCGTAGGTGAATATAATATGTTAATATATTATAATAAAAACAACAACTACTGAATATTTAAATCAAATATCTCACCTATATGTCTCGTGGGACATAAGCCGTCTTCGGTGGGCGGTGAGGAGTCGTGCGGACATAAACAAGTGTATGTGGTCGCTGTGATTTGTTTACACGCTGCCTCCGAACTGCAAATGCCCACCTCGCATGCACCCTCTTGGATTTTCGGCGACTTTTCTGTAACTAAATGAATGCGTTATACAGGGAAAATGGAAATTTCACTGGCTAGAGTTTTTAACAAGGTTCTAGTTGTCGATAATCGGCCAACGGCGCATTGAATATTGAATATCAATGTAGTATTAGTTTGGTAGCAATACATTAACATGATTATTAGAAAATGAATTACATATGCACCAGCAGAGATAACTCATACCACCAGATATCATTGAGATTGTGGTATCGCATATGCAAGATTTCAGGGGCTGCCCATATTTAGATCTTACAAAAATCCCCAATGTTTGAAGAATATTTCACTCAACTGCCACCTCGAACGCACTTTCTTAGCTTTTCGACGACTTTTCTGTTATCGATTGGTAAGAGTATCCTGCATAATTAGTTTATTTAAGACAAAAAGTTAATTAAGCAAATAGACGCTAGATGAACATTGTTATTAAACTGCGAGAAAATAGACCCTCTTCTTTTTCACGCTTCAAAGTTATACCTACCCACCTAATTAATAGGTATTAATTGAAACGTGCGTTAGCGCATCGTAAGTATTTATAACTCTAAAGTGCTGGAAAAGGGCGAGCTATTTCGTCTTAATTTAATGAAGGCCAAAACTGTTTTCTGATAATAATAATAATGTCTTGTTGCTTGGGCAGGCGATAATTGATGAAAGAAGAGAATGCATATCCTTGTTGTTCTACGTATTCTCCAAGCAACTTTATAAACGTACACTCATAAAGCGCTAAAAATACAAAGAACGAGCTTTTATAACATTGCCTTTTTGAAATTGAAGCAGTTGGCACGAAAAAGGTCATTCGTTAATAAGTACATATTTAAGAAAATGCGATATTTATTAAAATTCTATTTTGTTGTTGTTGTTTTGTTGTTTCACATAGAAAGCAATTTCGTACCTAGTTGTTAATTAGAATATAAATGAGTTTTTTTATATTTAGCTACATACACCTTTGAAATTGTTGACAAAGAGCTGGTGCAGTTTTTTATGAATTCTACTTTTTTACTTGTGCATTGTGAATTGTTATTTATGAAAATTAGTACGAAACATATACCCAAAAAGTTTTATTATTGTATAAAGGAGTATAATCTTGGTCCTGACCAGCCAGCTTCCAGAAATGTTTTGTAAAATGTAGAAAAATTCAATAAATTTTATTGTTTACGTCGCTATAGTATGCAATATACAGCATTTAAAAAATTAGCAATAATATTCTTTTTATACAACAATAGAAAGTCACGCAAAATTCATTTTAACGAAACATGCTGCTAGGAGAAGACATATATTGTACTAATTAATTTTATATTAGCTAATATTATATTTCATGGGTCTTAATAAAAATATATAATACATATTTTTGCCAGACAGTGTCTTCACGAAAAAGATTAATATTGTATTTAGAAAACAATAAAATTAAATGGAATCAAGATTTTTAAAATTTTAATAATTCACAATTAAGTTTTCAATTTAAATGTTAGATTTATTACTTCATCTATTTTTAGCTATACAGATAAGAAAATTGCCTAATCGAATTCACCAAGCATTACATAATTAAATAACTTGGAACCCAAACAATTATTACATAAAAATACTTTTTTGTTATATACAATTCTGCAAGCAACGTTTATTTATATAATCAAAACCAAATGAAGTTATTTATTGAAATGTGATCTTACCGACTTGTCTGGTGGGGCACAAGCCATCTTCTGTAGGTGATGAGGAATCGTGCGGGCATACGCACGTGTACGTTTTCGGCGTAATCTGTTTGCAGGCGGCGTCCGCGCCGCAAATTCCGATTTTGCACGTGCCATCTTGCACTTTCGACTTGTCGGCGGTATCTGAAACAATAATAAAAATTGCGCTAATTAGAAAAGAAGGAATCGCTTCATATTAAGGTCGTATATACGCGATGATGATAACGCGCGTAATGATGTGGATGTTTACTATATACAAAACAATGTAGAAAAAAAAATCTCCTCAGCGAGAGATCAGGATTATTGACATTGGTGACCTATTACTATCCATGAGAGCATACGCATAGCGGCTGATAGTACACATACACAGACACACATATATAAGATTAACAAATTGTTTAAATCGAAGAAGAAATTTATAGATTGCTTTTAAACGTTCAATACATTACAATATAGCTTTTCATTCTAAATATTTATTTTAGTTTGATGGTTTACATGCCGTTTGTCTCATCAATTATTTTTGGAAACGTATTCACTGCATGCAACGCACACACACACACACACACACACACACACACACACACACACACACTAACAGCCGCCACCATTATTTTGCAAATTTGCCGGCGCGCATCTAATATTTCACCAATATAATATTTATTATTTTTTTGTACCTATATATCTACTTCGTTCGTAAATACGTCAATGTTGTTGTTGAATCGAATTAGTTCTAAAGTAAATTAAAAAAGTAGATAAATCAATATTTTTGAATAAAATAATTTATGATACAAATCATTTTCCATATTTTAATGGTTCCTCAAGTAGGCTGCCTATCCCAGAAATTATACTAGATACAAAAGATCACATATGTATTTATCTATTTCAATGTCTTAGGCGTCATTTTGCAAAATCTTAGTTCACTCACATGCAAGTCTTTATTTGTTATTTTGTAATTTTGTGTTTTTACTTTTTGAGAGGTCAAATCATCAGCGGCAAGCGCATATTCCGCGCCGAATTACTTTCCCGACACAGTATTAAAAAGTTGAAATGTCGCGCTGGACTAAGTGTATTGAGTTACAAGGCGACTAGACATGAAAAATAAAAAGAAAATTATCTTGTGTCTTTGGAAACCATCCTCTTATAACGTAAAAATTCCTTGTTTAATTGTGTTGTTTCTTTTTAAATTTAAAAACGACCTATATCCTTAGATTTTTATTACTATACTTCGTACGCCGTGTTTTTAAAACCTTGTTGTTGTTGTTGGTGAATCGAATTAGTTCTAATGTTGATTAAATTAACGATGTCGAAATAAGTAAATTAAAAAAAGATGTAGATGTGTGTGTTGGTATATGTATTTATAGCCGATTCTTTCATCTCGCTTGTGTGTGTGTGTGTTGCAAGTGACGGTACTTTAATTATTGCTGTTTGTATTCGACATTAACTAGAGTAGAGAAAAATAAATAGAATTACGATTTTGATGTGATGTGTTGTGTGTTACACATTAATTTCATATCGATTTTGAGCAATAAACACATTAAAGGCCATATTCCATGTAATTAAATTTAAAGTTCATAGATTGCATGATCTAGAAACTTGAACCGAGAGCCTTCTTTAACGCACGTTAACTACACTATACATGAGCGTTAATTTCAAATTATGTTACTTTGTTGTCATGTTTTGCAACAATTTGCTAAATTTGTGTACGCGCTGTAATTAACATGGCATAGACTCGAGAAGAACATTTTATTGTACGTGTGTAGGTACAATATTTCGGCGGGTTTATTCTATTACTTGTGATTGAAGGCGGCTTTTAAAGTATCTAACTAAAGGCTTTTTATTCATCAAATGCGCCACATTACATTTTCTTCGTCTCCATTCGTAATGGATTGCCGAATTTAAATATTTGCAAATGAATATCGTTTGCGAATTTCAAGTTGGAGATTAGATTATCATCAAACACAACTTGGATGCATTAAAAAAAATTTTATTATATTAAAATGAATTAGTTAAATGTAAAAACAATTTTTACATCGACTGTATGTATTTAAACGATTAATTTCAATTAATTTCAACCTCAAATAGACGAAAATGGTAGCTGTGACGTCACAGGTAGACCTATAATATACGAATAATCGCCTATTTGGATTACTTTAAATAGTAATA
>JARJDW010012315.1:0-10640 GCA_030264715.1 Adinopsis sp. GC000173
AATTATAACTTACCCAAACGACACTGAATTGACAAGAAAAGGCAAAGGTGTGGGACACTGGCTGTGCGGCGAGCTCGCCAGCGAACTTCGCGTACTCGACACTTGACTGTGCGGACATTGCGGCGGACCTACGGCGATCGCTCCGGGCCCCCTTCGTCTCGCCCAACAAAAAAACGACTTCTTATTTCCATTTTCTATGGCAGCTGCAACAAAAAAAAGGAAAAATCTAATTCAATACAAAAATATTAAAAATAATATAATACACCACACGCTCGACGATTTCATACATACGTAAGAGTGAAATCAGTGCGCCAAAATAAAAAACGACGACAGCGTGTCAAAATGTAATAAAACAGTAAACGCATCGCGCAAAACTTTCGCTTATTGTTTTGTATTTTCTAATCAAGAAAAGTGATTATTAAAAGTTTTTAGCGTGCAATTTTCACATTCATTATTAAACGCGCTCCAGATTATAATAATAATAATAATTTTTCGCTAAAAACAAAAACGATATTAATACATCGTATTAGTACTTCAATGTCACAATAAAATTCAATAAGCGTAATCATTTTCTTATATAATAATGATAATAATAATAATAATGATGATCATAATATAAAAGGTTTCACGTTTCTTGCGGTTATAAAGTTACTAATGATATTTTCAGAAAACGTGGAAACGCTGGCTTCTTGTTCGGTCGGAAAAATACGCAATTATTACAAAATGTGGATTATGAAAATCGTCACATTTTAAATTTACAAAAACTAGATATCTTGCGGCTGTTTCACATGGCAAATAATTAAATCTAATCTAAGTAGATATTTTCAATAAAAATTGCATGATAATCGCTTAGAACGTACGAAAAATTGCATAGAAATCTAAAGAAATTGAGGTTTTGAGAGATTTTCATTGATTTTCTCGGAATTTCCAACAATTTTAAAAAAAAATTATTATGGTCTACCTCTAGAAAGTGATAATCTAACGAGTTATAAAGAAATTTCTATGAAAGTCGCTTGGAACGTACGACAAATCAATGAAAATCTAAAGAAAGCGACGTTTTGAGAGACTCATTGATTTTCTCTGATTTTTTTTTAAAGTACTTATGTTCTACCTGTCTGGAAAGTCATAATCTAACGATTTATAAAGAAATTTCTAAGAAAATCGCTTGGAACGTACGAAAAATCAATGAAAATCTAAAGAAAGCGACGTTTTGAGAGACTTGCATTGATTTTCTCGTATTTTCCAACAGATTTTCTTTAAAATTACTACGGACTACCTCTAGAAAGTCACAATCTAACGATTTATAAAGAGATTTCTAAAAAAATCGCTTGGAACGTACGACAAATCAATGAAAATCTAAAGAAAGCGACGTTTTGAGAGACTTTCATTGATTTTCTCGTACTTTCCAACAGATTTTCTTTAAAATTACTATGGTCTACCTCTGGAATGTCATAATCCAACGATTTAGAATGAAAATTCCATGAAAATCGCTTGGAACGCACCGAAAAATCAATAAAAATCTAAAGAAATTGACGGTTTGTTACAAAAAGTGCACAAACTACCCACGTAAATTGACATTTTTATTGGTTTGGTAGGAATGAAGGGATTGAATAATATTGATACACAATGGCGACGGCAATTATGCATAATTTTTTTCGTTGATTTAGCCCCGTCCATCGGCGTGTATGCTAATAATTAAACATCGCAAGCACGAAAATAGTTTGGCAATGAACTTTATGTTGTGTTGCGATAAATAATCGCCGCAGCACTCGCGAAAATGGGTGGAAAATTTGCATTGCCATCGATAAATCTTCGCTCGCATAATACCTTAGCTAGAGGGTATGGTCAAGGATGAATTACACAAAAAATATACACGCGCAAAAATTATGTCCACACAATATTTCGTTCGTGTCGTTGCTGCACGTGTTGCATAATTAGCGCGCGGCGTTTTGTTTGTGATAGTAATAATGTCGTTGAAGGAGGGAGGGAGTGCAATTAATGTTTTTTAATTTAAATCGTGTGAATGATTATTACTAGATAGAATCTAAATAACGTTAATAATGTAGTATATAAAAACAAGTGAATGTTTTTGTCAAATAAATGTTTTGTTACAATCATTTCTATAAAAAAGGTATGAGGTCGTTTTATTCGATGATTAATAAAAACAACTTTCCAAAATTGGAGCAAAAATCAATTCAGCTAGCAATATTAATATTGCTAATATTTTAATAGAATAAATTATCATGACCTATATATGGTATAGACAACCAGTATGGCATAAAATATTAGATTCTTGGTTGAAACGTGCAAGGCATGCGAAATTCCACCACCGCCACCTTGAACTTGCCACCACAAGCGCAACAATGTGCGATGATGATGATCGAGATGATTCAAGGCCAGCTGGTAATTAATTAATTAGCCTAATGTGCGACGCAATCAATAATTTATCGGTCGAGCCTCGTCTATGTACGTAAATTGATGGTGTTATGTGCTTGCTTTTTGTACGGCTGCCGCGCTAATACAATTTCCATCAAATCACGTCACGATGCCGCGATTATTCTACGGCTTCTGCAAGAAAAAAGCAACGACAACGACGACAACGATAAAGTTTTTCTTTCTCACCTTGACTATTGACGATGACCCGAACGTCCGATTAGTTGGTAAACACGGTATTGCGCGCATTTTCATCAGCATGCATCACCACCACAGTTGGTGTGTGTATGTAAGTACAAATAAAGTTTCATTTCCGTTTCCGTTTCGGCGCGGCGAATAAACAAATTCCAACATATATATAATATATACAATAAGAAAATATAAAAATTGTGTCCAGAGTTTATTATTTTACTAAAAGGAAGGCTAAAAACGTAAATTGTACTAACTGGGCTATCGCTATTCTTAAATTTTCTTAAAAGTTGCAAACAAGAAGCCAGTTTGGAGTCAGATATATCTACAAAAATAATAATATTGCATTTATAGATTGGATCTGACAGTTTAATATGCAATTTGTAAAGAGACCCGTAACTCTTAGCTTGCCCAGGGCCCATGAACGTCCAAATTAAGCAAATTTGATGCAATGCTGAACGATGCATCACTTTTTTGTCGTAATAACAATGATGAGTAATCAACCAAAGCAAAGATTTTAATTTTGTGTGCGGTTTTTAGGATGGAAAATTACATTTTTTCAATCATATGCGTTTTATTTATTTATTTTTTATTTTCGACCAAGGTAATTGAAACGCATTTGTCTGGCACATCATCATCATCATCATCACTGCATGTTTTATAATAAATATGACTAAGTATTAAATTGCAGAAGTTGGATGATCGAAGGTAGATTGAGTAATAAAACGACTACACATTTTCTCTCCTTTGTTTACGTTATTCCTTATTCTTCGCAAATACATAACTATGTGTGGAATTTTATAATAAAGTCAAAGGACGAGTATGCAATGCTTTTTTTATACGCCAAAGACAAACTACGTGCCATGGAATATAAATTTAATAAATTAAGTTTGTCACCACACTGCTGCTTTTATATAAAATAATCAATAATTTTGCGCAAAAAGAAAAAAATTAGCGTCTGGTTATTTTTAACATACTTATTACACATATTTCGGATGTAATAAAATATTACGCACTATTAAATTACATACACCAAGCGATGCCAAAACGATGTGCAGCATTCGAAATATTTAGTTTCCTTTTCATCACGCGAAAATTGTAACAATTACGAAAATTTAAATTAATCGAGTAAATAGCGAGTGGTAATTTGTTCAATTCCCATTGATGTGCAAATACACAGCGCGAATTGTGCCAAGTTAAATTAATAATAACACAATGCGATGAGGAAGAATCAAATTTTGAATAAGTTTTGGAAGTTTAAATTTTATGTTTAAATTTACTCATATCTATATAATAAAATAAACTAAAATATGTATAATATATATTTCTCAACCTTGTAATTTTAATGGGACAATAAAAGTTTGCCAAGTAGTATAGCGGAGGCTATTATCTCGTCCAAAACTCAAACTATATGCAATAAAATAGATGAAACAAAATAATATAGATACATATATAAGTGAATAATCATATCGACAAAACATTTTTTAAACCTATTTTCCTAATTCAAGTTTAGTATTCGCCACGAATTCTCTTTTTCAGCTTTCATTGGCTGAAAATGGGTGCTTCAAAGTGTTAATTTCAGTTTTAAGGAACGAAAAATGTCAGTCGATGCCATATCTAACAAATACGATGATCGTTCCTTAATATTGGCTAAGAATTTAACCAGAAATTCGATTAAAAATAAGTGTGTTTGAGAGGATGCTTTATTATAATGCATTTTCACTCTACAATTTTGCTATTTTTTGTTGAATTTGCAACTGCTATAAACAAACAAACTAATTTTGACAATATCTTGAATCAGGCCTTCTAAGTGATCAATTCCCAATACTTATTTGACAAATTATGTAATATGAAATTGTTAACCAAGACATTTTTACTATTTCAACAAAAAACCAAACAAAACAATATCACTTGCCAAAAAAGCTTGCATTTCATTTATTACCTAGTAAACAAACAAACGAATATGAATAGGCGCTGACAAAGTTTGTCATCATATCTTGGTCTGCAATGCGACAAAATATTATTGTACATTCTTGCGCTCGCTCATTTTAATATCTATATCCCCCAAAGTAGCCATCAATAATAACGCACGAAACAAATTGCTGCAAATATTTGAAGAGTCGTGTGTGTGTAAATAACATTGCGTGTGGCGCCGTTTTCTGCACGGTGAGTTTCTTACTTATTATGAAAAAAGCAGAGGCCCAATTCATAATTTATGTGCAAGAGTGATGTTAATAAATCAATGGGTATGTACATACCCAACTCTACACACGTTCAAGTTCAATCTATATTGGTTTTTTTTTTCAGGCCAGATTGAAACAAAAACAACCATCGTGCATGTTGGAATAGGTTTGGCATAAATTGCATGACGCATGTATGATTCTTTTTTATTATTTACCTCAATATTATAATTACGTTTTCAAAGTGGTGGTTGCTGGTTGCGGATTTTTAAATAAATGCATGTTATTATTGCCGGTGGTGGTTAAATGCCATTAAATAATTATATTGTTTGTGTTTGTTAGTGTATAGTTGTTTGCATCAAGTGCAAAAAGGGAAAAAGTTATTGGTTGAAAATTTTTTTTAGTAGTATCTAGTAATAGTCATATTTCTCTGAAATAAATTACAGATTCGGAATCAAGTATTTTAATAAATTTCTTGCTCTAACACTCATTCACAGCACACCAATTTACTTTGCATTTTTGTTACACATTTCGTTCCATTACTCTATCTATATTGTATTTGATATAAATAAATAAGAAAAGCACATGCATGCACACAATTGTTGAAGAAATTTGCAACAAGAGCGCGTTAAACTTGGCATTCGTTTTTTGTTTTTCATCCATTTCCGTTCAATTTCCATGCAAACAACAAGTAAATACGTAAACCGTGCACCGAAGATAAATTGTTGTCAGATTGTTTTCCTACTACAAACTTTTAATCCAATGCAAATTTTAAACTTTTTTCAAAATAAAAAAAATATATTGTATGTTAGATATAAATCCAGACTTTATAGCGTCAGTAACGTAAAAAAGGCGCGCGATCAAATTTTATTATACGTTTTTTATGTACTACAATATATTGTATGTATTATAGATTTTCTATTTTCCATATACGAAAAATACAATCTAAAAAAAAATCTAGTAGCATAATTTATTAAGCTATTCGGTGGTGTTGAATAAATAAATAAATAAGTACATACAATACGCACATAGTTCGAAAGGGACACAATTATGTCAAACATGTTATTAGTTATATAAATAAATAAGCGATGCGATGATGATCAAAAACGTAGTAATTTTTTTTTAGAATAATTACAACAAATACATATATATATCGGCAACCAGCCGTGCATTATTAATTATCAATCCCATCATTTATTTGCATGGTGTCACAATGCTATCCTGTCGGTTTTTTGCGATGTGTGTGTATCGATTGTCAATGCAAGCAAGCAACACCCAAAATGTGCTAAATAAATCATGTTGTCATCGATTCAATGCTAGCCGGGTGACACTTTTGACGTATTTATGCATTTTCCGGAGGTAGACTAATTAAAAATTGCATAAAAAACGCGCGGAAAATGCACGGAAAACGAAAAAAAACAAAAAAAAGTTTGACAACCGAGTGACACCTTTGGCGTTTTTTGCGATGTGTATATCGATTGTCAATGCAAGCAACACCCAAAATGCGCTAAATAAATCATGTTGTCATCGATTCAATGCTAGCCGGATGACATTTTTGACGTTTTCATGCATTTTCCATGCGATTTTGTTGCTAAATTAATTAGAATATACTTTTGCGGAAGTAGACTAATTAAAAATTGCATAAAAATCGCTCGGAAAATGCATGGAAAACGAAAAAAAAACCAAAGAAATTTGACAACCGAGTGACATTTTTGGCGTGTGTGCATCGATTGTCAATGCAAGCAAATAAATAATTTTGTCGTCGATTCAATGTTAGCTAACGATTAATTGCCCACCTTAAATTCATTATTTTTAGTGTGAAATGTCACATTGCAAATGCAAACAAATATATTTCAAGTATGATTAAAATGCACTTATGCTTATTAAAAACTAATGTGTCACAACACACAATCAATAAGTCCTTATACTACTGAAAATAAAAAAATTGTAGCGATGCTATCGGGTCCTAGGCTAGCGCGCGTATTGTTATTATTTTTCGTTAAAAAACAATTCAATGTCAAGGCTGTGCGCGGTCGCAGCACCAATAATTTCGCTTTCTAAAAAAACGCATAACAATAAAGAAAAAATAAACGCTTTCTTCCACCAGCGATTAGATATTGTTTGAATTCGATGATGCATTGCACAGTAGTATTGCCAGCTAGCTAGAAAGTTGTTTGTGCTATATATATTTTCCAAGACGTCGTTAAAGTATCGATTTTTCATCGAAATTGATGAATGTAGTAGGATGGATATTAATACGATGCATATATATTGTACAATGTAGAGAGGAAATTAAAATGCGGATAATAATATTGGCCTAGATATTAATGCATCAACAAACTTACTATTTGGTTGGTAAAAGTAAGATTAATTAAGATACGATTTTTAATGTAGTAGTAAAGACAGGAAAGAAAGTGGCGAGCGGCAAAGTAATTCTATTGAATTGCATTTTCCACTCTTTTGTATTAAAAATTTCTCGAAGAAAGAAAAAAGCAAATTTAAATACGTATTTTCATATTTTAAAACTAAATTATTTCGCAAGTTATTGAAACATTACGTACTTTATTGCAATATAATAAACTACTCACATTCCGATTGAAATTCTTTGCTCAACAATAATTTTTTGCTGGTAAGTAAATAGAAAATCGATAATTCTGTCGTAACTTCTGATATATCTCGATTCGCCTCGTTTTTTTTTATTCTTGTTGTTTAATATCATATAACATCATAGATACCACCAAAAAGTTTTAGATTCTAAAATGATCAAGTGTAAACTTACCAATTGTTTTCGAACTGGTTACAGGACTAAGAGGATAAAAGTCACCATGTAGGGGACAGTGAAAGCCGACAGTTTGTTCCCGTTGTCGTGCCCGGCGCGTTAATATACACAATGCGATGCCGGCGATTAGCATAATAAATCCTACAACTATACATGCTGGTCCTAAGATGCGCGAATTGCCAGTGAACGCAATGCGCTCGGCATAATGATCGGGTTCTTCATCCTCCCCAGGACCACGATACGACGCAGCTGAAACAAACAACAAAAACGCCATCATTATTATTAATTTCAAGAATAAATTAATAAAATCTCCTACATTATTGGTGTGTGCTCGCCTTTCCAATCAAACATGGCGACAACACACATTTATTATCAAATGCGGTAAATTAATTTAGAGAGAACAAAAACAAAAACATCAAGCAAGAAACGGCAACCGAGATTCAATTAAAATGTATGAATGTATGAGTGTATGTGTGTGCGCGAAACGTGTTAGAAATGCGAATTGCGGTCAAACCATTCAACGGTTTTCTGCACAACATTTCTATGTTTCTTTCTTTCCATTTCATTTCACTCGGAATGCACATCGTAATATCGCCCTCCATGCTGTGCGCGCACTACATAATATACATGGTGAGTCACAGAAAATCATATATTCCGGTCTTATGACTAAAAAATACGTAATGCAAAAAAAAGTTTCAACTCTCGTACTAAATTAGCATAATTTTTGGACATTCTTGTTAAGTAACAAAAGCTTGCAACTGAAAAGAATGGAACAAAAACTGAAAATACAGTGAAATTCAATGAAAAACCAGAAAAATTTAGTAAAATTCAATTGAATCCAATGAAAAAACAGTGAAATTCAGTAAAATTCAATGAAAAACACTAAATTTTACTAAAAAGCACTGAAAATACAATGAAATTCGATGAAAAAACAGTAAAATTCAGTGAAAAACTTTCAAGTACAATAAAATTCAGTAAAAAACACTGAAAAACAATTAAATTCAGGGAAAACAATGAAAAAAACAGTGAAATCCAGTGAAAAAAGCAGTAATTTCAGTGAAATTCAATGAAAAACATTGAAAAAAGCAGTAAAATTTAGTGAAAAACAAATTATTTTGCATTTTCTGTCTTAATAAACAAACAAGTCATCCGCAATTGCAGAAAAGCAGCAACTTTTGCAACGTTTTCTAGCAACATGTTGTCGTGCAGACAATAGATCAAAGCATGCACACCAACTAACTAATCAAGGCTTTGCTTTCTCTCACGCCCATATCAGTATCACAGCAGCAGCAGCAACTTTTTTAAACGACCGCATGGTATTATAGAAAAAAAAGCAACAACAACAACAACAACAAAATGGAGTTAACTTCTCTACTATAATAATAATGCGAAAGTCGTACACAGCTGCGGCGCACACGTCACAACGAACTCGCTCGCTGCTGCCATATTTAATTACAAATCAAGAGAATGCGATGAATCACACTGATTGGATAATTTTTTTTAACAACGTATTTAATTAAATATGTGCATGTGTGTGTGTGTATGTTGCATATATTGAAAAATAAATCGCAAATTTCAATTGTTTTCAACAATAAACAATTACGATAAGCTAAAAATGCGAAAATAAATTACCGAACGAAATTGTCCAATTTTATAATCAACGAAAATAAAGCAATTTTGCCTTCGTTAAATTCAATTACTCATCGAAATCGTTTCAATATTCTTTGTTGCAATGCATATTGTTGATTATTAATAACTCGATGCAAGTATGAAATTACATCCAGCCAATATTGCAACACACAAGCAAAGAGAGAAAGACAAGGCGTGCAATTATATTCTTTGTGAACATTTTTCAATGGCTTCACTATACAATACTATCTAGGATAATTGAAATCAAAGCAATTTAATAATTGATACATTATTTGCAGTTTGGCAATTGAGTTATTCAATATAAATTCAAAATTAATCAAATCATTAAAATCAATTCGATTCGATTAAATGTTGTAATGGACATACTTAATTAATTACAGCAGCGCGAGCTAACGCGTTTTTTATTGTTTAACAATGTTTGCGCATAGTAAACACAACAACAACAGTGTGTGTATGTGTGTGTGTGTGATGTTTGTTGATCGAGTGATTATTTTTGGTATATCGGATGTGTAATGTACGCAATGCAGACAATAAAAAACAAAATAATTAATAAGATACGCATGCAAAAAAAGTAATATTTTACGGCACTAGATACGAAAATTTGAGTTTGAGTTGGCCGTTTGCAACATTAATTAATTGTTATGAATATAAAAAGTGATCGTTTACAGCAGGGGTGAGCAATCCTTTGTTAAAGAATGTATAAGTTTCCGGCATTTTAATAAAAAAACTCACTAAAATCACTAATAATGCCAGTTTTGAATTATTTTCGCAACTTTTTGTAAAAATGTTACTTCTTTTTTATAAAATTTTACCTTTTTGTTACATATTTTCTTAATATTTTTCAAACTAGGGTGAAAAATGTAGAAATTAGTTGGATATATGAAAATTTTTATAACGCGGATGGAATATTTTAAATTGCATCCCATTTTGAGTACACAAATTGGCTGTTTGCGACATTTTAATAATCAATTTCGTCAATTTTTATGCAAATTTCGCGTGTGCGTCTAATACATAATCTTTATTAACACAATGCAATCAACAACAAAAATTATGAAATTGAAATTTGCCAATGAGAAATTACATAATTTCTCTATTCTTCCAATGTATTCTATTATAAATAAATTAAATCGTATACGCGCGCATGCAGCAATAAAATAATTAAAAACATCCGGTGAGGTACAAAAAAGCCACACACACACACAACAAATGAAAATGGTAATTAAATAGAATAGAGAAAAAAAACGCTGTTATCAAAGAGCATACATGTTTTTCCGGAAGCGGAAGTCGTTGTTGCAAAAAGAAGTGCTTCGTCTACAATCGCATAGATTATTACCACACTACATATGATTGAATGACCCCCTTGAACTCATCGTTTAACAAACACAAAGTCATTGTTTCACATACAACAA
>JARJDW010012321.1:0-15983 GCA_030264715.1 Adinopsis sp. GC000173
TTTATAATAACCCCAGGTTTAATTAAAAAGCAATATATAGAGAGAGAGAATGCAACCAACTTAATTAATAATAATTAAACATTCCGAAACTAATAAACTACGCATCTGCATTATTATTGCCATTGTGTTTTGTTGTGAAAATTAAACATTCATCAAAGCATATTTTATTTTATTTAATTCATAATCATCATTATCAATAATTGAATGTACACTCTATGCATATATGCGTATATAGGTATATCCACCAATCTATGTTCACCTACATAAATTCATTTTATGAATAGAGAGAAAGTTCATTGAACTTCTATAGTAGAAAGTTTAATTGATGAAAAGCTCACTGAGCATTCGAATTTCCACCGGTAGGTGACAGCATCGCGCGTTAAGTTTGCTCCCCAACCGTAGTGTATAGATTTGAAAATAGAATGCTGGATTTGAATAGATTTCAAGTAGATTTCTATTTTCTACACGCAGGAAATAGAATTTTATAAAATTATTTATAAAAATTCAGAGCACTGATGGCATTTTTGAAGTCCATTAAAAATTGGAAGGTATTAAAAGTATGTAAAAATTTTTTCTATCATACCAACAAATAATTAAATTATTGTTTTGATTTATTATTTTGAACAGAAATATCATAAAAATAAGTCTGTAGATAAATCGAGTTTGGAGAGAAGAAGTAGATTTTGAGATAAAAATGGTCAAGTAATGCTTTAATTGTATACTTTTTCAATCGCCCAAAAAATAATAAATGTGGATTTAACACTTTAATTGCATAAGACTTAAAAAATATAAAATATAGAAACATATTGATGAGATGTTAGAATAAAATGTTCAAAATTGTAAATAAAGTTTCATGAAAAGATAGGAATTTAATGGTTTATTAATTGTCAAAACTATTTTGCAATTAAATTTCATTGTTAGTGAATTTTTGCTAGATTTGTTAAAATGGAAAAAGATTGCTAAAAGTTACGAGATGAATATCTAGTTCGGAGAATACTAAAAACTCGTTTTTTAAACAAATTTTTATTTAATGTTTTAACTATTGTATTATTTTCAAACCTTAAGTTTTTTTTTAAATAAGAAAACATCATGAAAAGTGTCTAAATTTTACACATTGATTGGCAAAAAGTCAAACTTTGCAGTTCAATATCTAAAATTTTAAATTGATTTTGATTGACAAAATCATTAATTTGTCAAATTATATAAAATTTCGTTTAAGTGTTGTGTAATTTTTACAAAAATCGTACAATTTTACTGAAAAAAAGCGTCTTGACTTGAATATAATCGTCGCATCGTGTCATTAATCATTTGAAATAAAAATAAATTACAGCAAAACAAATTTACTTTTATTTTTAAGCATGATCTACGATCAAATGCATTTTCAATTAAATCTTTGTGTTAGATAACCTATTTATAAATTCGCTTTTTGAATAGTTTTTTTCCTGCAGAAAACATATTTCTAATTGGATGATGAGTGTATTACAAATGTTTTCCACTATATGTCTACGCGTATAAAATGGTGATGCGTGGGCGTTTAAAACTAGGACTGTGCAAGCCGTACAAAAATAGCATTTTCATTTAGATATTTCATCAAAATAACTGAAAATCTCAGCTTTCTCACAAACGCACATACACACACACATAGGCACATAAAGAAAGAGTGAGGAAAAACTCGAAATAAAAAGCTTAAAACAATTTTATCTAACGATGAATTTGCTATAAGTGTAGGTGGCTAGTCCGTCATATTGTGACTATAAATAGTTAACGGAACAATTAAATATAGAAACGCAAATAATAGGTCGTTAAAAATAAGCCATCACACTGTTAGTAGTGTATAGATTAATTCCTTCTTCTTGTTGTACAAGGGAGAATGTAAACATGTGCGCAATTAGAATATTCTGCAGAGAAAATTGCGCGAAAATCGGCCGGGGACGTAGTCAAAGTAGATATAATCTAGCTAGCGCGCCGGCGAATGTAAACAAATTTACCGCAGAAAATTATCCAAAATCTAAGAATATCAAACGCTATTTTCGGTAATTGATAGTGTTTACACCTACTTCGTCCAAAATGCCGCTAAATATACACCATGTTTATGATAGTTTTTGGCTAAAATATAATATGGAAGTTTTTTTTACGTTAGATGCGCAAATCGGGACATCAGGAAACTTTCCACAATGCAATTTATTTTCGTGCTATGTGTTGAAAATATTGTAGAGAAAGATGTTAGATATCAATTATTTTGTAACAAGTGTTATGTTGGGAAAAATTAAACGCAAAAAAATACTTTTATTTACGAATTTGACTATATTGTCTACTTTCGAAATTTAATATATGAATTTATTAATATTTTTTATTAAAATTGAGTAATTAGTGGATAAATCACATAATTTGAAAGAAATTTAATAAAAAGTGCCAAGAGGCAATTTAAAATTACTTAATCTTTTATTTTCGAACTGCATGGATTTTTGCTAGGTTATTGTACTTTTACGTTATTAATTTTGATCCAATTAATTTGGCTTTTAGGAACATTTCTATCTATACTGTCGCTCGTAGTAGAAAACATGTACACATGCTCATTTAAGGTTGCAAATATTATAATATCCCATTTACTTGATAGTTTTTACAAAAAATATTCGAATAGATAGTAGATATTTTACTTTTTCAGATAATTTATATATTATCCGACTCATTTTTGTAAGCTTTCCGTAAAAAAGTCAAATATTTGCATTGTAGAATTCAATTCGAAAAGTGTAATACAATATATAAAATTTGTAGGAAGAAAGACAACACTGAGATATTTGATTATGTTCCAGTTTCACCAAACAATTGTTATGTGCTTTTGAGGAAAAAGCACAAAATGGAAATTCGGATATTATTTTCAAAATCAGCGAACCAAAATCACCTAAAATCGAATCCAAAGAAAAACTGATCTAGATTCACTGTTCCCCAATATAATTATTTATCTACAATATTATACTTTAGCAACGTCATAAAAACATTTGCATTTTTACCGATAAAATTCACTTTTACAAAGCTATTTTTATGTGATTTTGAAGAATCGTGTATTACAAAAAAATAGTATGTATATTACTATTAAAATCAGCAAAGATGAAATTCGAAGAAAATAATAATCCACATTGTCTGTTCCCCAGTGGAAGAGTTTATCTACATAATATTGCACTTTAACAAATTCGTAAAAACATTTGAATATTTGATTATTTACAAATAAAGCTCCAGTTGCACTAAACTATTATTTTGTGCTTTTGAGGAATTGCGTATCACAAAAACGAAATTCGAATATTATTTTGAAAATCAACAAGATTAGCCTCAAATAATTCAAATTTTCTGTTCCCTAGTGTAGTAGTTTATCTACAATATTAAACTTGAGCAGAGCCGTAAAAGATGTCTTATTCTGTTGTAGAAGAAACTCCTTATTTATCATCTATATTTAGATTACATTTCAATTTTAGGAAAGTCTAAATGCCAACTAAATTGTTGCAAAGTTACTATTAATTTTTATAGTTTATTACCAAAAAAATATTATTGAAATAAATTTGGCTTAATTTATTGAGAAATTTACTACAATTTATTATTGATCACGTCTGAGAAATAGCACACACTTTTTTTGACAATCAAACGCACACTAATATGTAATGTTGGCGATGTCATAATCCATATAGCTATAAATAAATTATACCTATGGCATATGATGAACGCGGATTGTAACAATAAACAATACAAATGTGTGTGAAATTGTGCGCATGTTGGTAATTAATCTCGAATGGCAAATTCATTCAAAGTAATCAGCCATAGGTATATTGTTGTCGCGCCGAATTCCGCAAGCGACAACAATATATGTATGTGTGTGTGCGTGTGTGGACGAGGAGCGACGCGCGAAAAATCGAAGGGGAATACATTGAAAAAGCAAAGTATCATATCTCTGAAATCTATTTTTAATCGGGCAAATGAACGAGTGCCAATTATCTGCCTATATGGCGTGTTGGAATGAAGGCGGTGTAAAGTTTTTTTACATTTCGGCCGGTATTAGGTGGTGGCAGCGGCGCGGCGCAATGGTGGTGGAAGAAATCGCCTGAAATGCTAGCTTTCGTGGCACAGTCAGCACCAGGAGTCGTTGTTGACTAGTCAATTTAAGTTTTTTAGTTAAGGTACGTCATAATATTTGCATATATTCATATGCAAATCTAATTCATTGCAATGTTATAATTAAGTGCGCTTTTAAAATCAATCTTCTAAATCAATTGTGTGCTCGATATTTTATTGAAAATGAATAGTGAATAAGAAGGAATTGTATAATTTTCATACTTTACACTCGCAGTTGGCGTATTAAGTGACTTGAAGCCAAATTTGGAAGCGCGCTGATTGCGTCTGAAAGCGCCACCTATAAAAGTTTATTTTTAAATGTGCTCGCGCTATTTTTATTTCGCTTTTAAACTGAACCAATATAATATTCTAGTTAATCCACAATAATATTAATTTATTTTTCTTTTCATATTTTTCTCTGATAGAAAAACAAAACACAACTTTACTCCACAATGGCGGATGATGAGGTTAGGTAAGCTAATTCATCTAATTAATATTAAATCCAAACAATCAAATTAATTTAATTTTAATCTATGTCTAGTATTATGGACAATCAACAGTTGAATCCCTTTAGATTTATAAGGTATGTAGCGATTTTTCTTATATATATATTAAGCTTAAATCAAACAGCTTCTTTTAGCTTATTTATAATAATATATAAAAAAAGCTTCGCTTGCTTATAGATCATATCATCACGTAAGATTAAAAATATTGCACTAATTTCGCTGCTGAGGACGATTGCTCAACAACTCAACTAACAAAATATTAATCTATTTATAAAAATTAACAACAGCCAACTTTAATAATCAAATAATCATTTGCGTTCGCAATAGTGTGTCGCTAAAAATAGCCACAAAAATAAACAACATTTTAAAATAAACGACTAACTGATTGATAAATCACCTACAAATTAAATAATTTACTCAATAATGATGAATGCATTATAAATTTTATACTTACTTTCAAGAAACTTCATTGACTTTATTTAAATCAGTGATGCTCAACCTATTTTTATTTTTAAATTGTTTGTATCTGATGAATTTTCAACAAATTGTTATGAAAATATTTTCATTTATTTATTTTTTAATTACTATACCTACTGGCAATGAACACAAATCTATGTTTATTAAACTTTTCGGATTGAAAGGCACTGATTTAAATGAATACTTACATACAATTTATTAATTTGTTTGTTATAAAAATATTTAAATCAGTAAATCTCATTTTTTTCTTCCAACTCATTTGTAAACAAGCATTTTAGATGAATGGAATTAATAAATTGTCATAAAAATGTAAATTTCTTCATTTATTTATTTTTTTATAATAATTTATAATTACTATACAGTAATTATCAACACAAATTATTTTTCGGATTGAGAAGTACTGATTTAAATGACTTACCGTTTGTAAAACATAAATTTGAATTTTTTCCTAAAAAATAACTTTACAATTAATACTAATAATAATCAATTTATTTATTGTAAAAAATATTAATTCTCTCGTTTTATTTTTGCAGAAAAAGAAAAAGGTTGAGAAAGTTGATCCCAAAGCAAAAGAACCGAAAAAGCCCACAGAATCGGCAGCAGATAAAAAAGCCCGATTGGCAGAGGTAGAAAAGCATCCTTCTAGGGCCCTATCAATCGATGATTCGTCGTATCCGAACGCCGAAAACTAATATACTAAGATTTGTTTGATTTGTTTTTTTAGGAAAAGAAGAAGAAACAGGCGGAAATTGAGCGCAAGCGGGCTGAGGTCCGTGCGCGTATGGAAGAGGCCTCCAAGGCCAAGAAGGCTAAGAAGGGTTTCATGACACCGGAAAGAAAGAAGAAACTTAGAGTGAGTTTTACATTAACATTCTCTTTACACACAGTCATATTAACTAATATTATTAATTTGTGTATTATAGTTACTGTTGAGAAAGAAAGCCGCCGAGGAACTCAAGAAGGAACAGGAACGTAAAGCCGCCGAACGTAGACGCATCATTGAGGAGCGTTGCGGCAAGGCCAAGAATCTCGATTCTGCTGATGAAGGTAGGCCGTTTACGTTTACATTTACCAACTCACTCAAATTCAATATATTATTTATCTGATATATATATATATATTCACATTAATGATATACTTTTTTAATTTTTTATCTCTCTCTCCTTCATATACGACACACAAATATTATATATAATCATGAAACAAACATTGGCGCATTTATACAAATGTGTAGAAAGTGTTAAAAGCATCATCAAGTCATACTATCAGCGCGTCTGCCAACTAGAGGACAATAAATACGATGTTGAGTATGTCGTTAAAAAGAAGGACATTGAGGTTAGGTTCCAACATAAACAACTACTATCTACCAAATAAAAAAAGCGCCGCGTGTCTCTTTAATTTCTATCTCTTTAATACATCTATCGCTGAAATTAAAACATATTTAACTATAAAAAATTTAAATATTACACCAACACATTATTTATCTCAATATATGTCTCAATGTTCTACTACTCATTCTTTTTCAAACTATGTCTATTAAGTATTTAGTCTAGTTTTATTATTTCATTCTTTATTTTTACTTTTTTATGTTTTTTACGATCATCTTTTTTATGTTTCTTATTTATTTTCATTTTATTTCCTATTCAGCGTAGTGTTGTTAAAAAGCGTCGTCTCTGTTTCTATTTTATATCTCTGCCCACTGTTTTTTATTTTATTTATTTATTATTTCATTTCTTTATTTCTCTACCAACAATGTAAATACAAAGTTTAGTCAAATTTATTATTATTATTATCAATTGAGTAATGAAAACGCCAAATTCCCTCCAAAATTTGCTCAAACGTAACAAACAGCCAATTAAAGGGTGATGATTCACTCTGCATCTAGTTAGCCTATTATAGATAGAAAGCGCAGGTCTGCAATAAAATTTAGTTACATCAAGGGCTGGTTTGATTATTCCATCTAATTTTTATGTTATAAAGTAGATGGTATATTAAAATTAATGTCTTATTACAAAATAGAACTAAAATCAATCTATTTGATAGAAATACGTTCGCAAATCGTGATGGGTATTAATAGTCCAACAGCAATTTTAGCATCATTTTATAATTTAAATTTTAAATTTAGTTAAAAGTCCATAAAATATAAAAATATCAAAAATTTATTGCTTATTTCCCTTTTATTTGGCAAGTCGTCGGCAGTTTATAAAGTTGCATAAACGTTGGGTATTGTAATACTATAACCCCAGACTGCACGATGCACAAAATTCGAAGTAATTTGTTAACAATTAACATTGGGATTTGCTTCCACGTGTATACTCTTACGCCAAATTTGGCTTGCAGTGATTATTAGCTATTCCCAGACAACAGGTATTAAAACATTACGAAACAAAAATTGCAGTATTTTTTTTTTAAATAATTAACGTTGGGAATTGGTTCTACATGTGTCCTATTTGCCAGATCATGGCTTCTAGTGACTATCAAAAGGGAATATCAGTCAGGGGATTCTAATGGCATCAAAACCATTATTTAAATATCTAAAAGTGGGTATCGGCCAGCGGGTTTCAAACACATCAAAAAAATAATTTAAAGATCTAGTTAGAACAAATAGAAACATTAAATGAATTTCAAGTAATGAGAGTAATAATTAATAAAATGAAAAAATCCTAACACTGAGGATATCCAGATTTATAAAAAATGCATGGAAATTAGATGAAAATAATCAAAAAGCTTTTTGCTCATTGCATACCTGTAAAATCATTGTTTAATCAAACATTTCTTTCAGCTAACAATTGAAGAAGACTGTTTTACAATAACTTAGTAGTTTATCTAGCCTAGAATTTATTACTAGTTTAACTCAATATTGAAATAATATTGTTTATTTATAGCAAACTTAAAATCATACTGCAATCAGTATCATAATCGTATTAGCGATCTGGAAAGCTCAAAATACGATCTTGAGAAGGAAGTAGAGAACAGAGATTGGCAGGTATTTCAAAATTAGCAACGATTTTGTTCAAATCACCAATAATAATAATCAACTTAGCGCAGTTTTTTTACGTTTGTTCGTCCGCACATACACACACCAAACCATAAAATTTCTAGATATCCAAATTCAAATTCAAGCGCATGCAAAACACGCGCGCGTTACCATAGATACACAAACAAACAAATAATTTATATAATTCTATCATAGATTGTTTCTCTTCATTCTTATTCTCAATCTCAGCAACAACGTGTTACTATGGTGATGCCGTTAATTTTTTTTTTTGATTGTTCTAGCAATGAAGCGTGCATCTAAATGTTTTATTTTTTTGTTTCCATGGCAATTTAAACATGCACGCCCCCCCCCACTCAAATATTATTTTTCAGTTTATTATTTCACTTTTTATTTTATAATTTTCTGCACCACATATCACGCAAACGAGTAGTTTTTATTCTCGCTTCTTTTTTTTCATACACTGCACCGTTTTTTAATATTTTTTTTCGAATTGGCTGCAATTTATAATATCTATAATATATCCAAATACACCATGACACCGTTTAATTATTATTTTTTTCTGATGATGATGAAAATAATGAAATTTACTATTTCTCTTTTTTAAGCTTTTCAGATTTGAGTTTGAGTGCAATTTAGCGCGCCGATTTTCATTTTTTCTCTCTTGTTTTTTTGTTTTTTAATTTTCTCTTTTATTTTATTTGTTTTATGATTTTGAAGCGTTTTGGAAGGAATCAAGCGATTTTTTAATTTGTTTTTTTTATTTATTTACACATACACGTACACATACACACACACACAAACTTTTCTCTATCTCTCTTTCTCTTTTCACAAATCGAAATATATGAAATATATAATCTACAAATATAATAAAAAATACAAGACTGTCTCTCTCTTCCATCAATTTTAGTTACAATATGTTAATCATAGTTCTTTTTTTTGCTAATTTAAGATTTAATACTATAACGTGGGATTTTCTTCTAGCTCAACTTCAAACTATTTGTCAAACGTTTTGGAACAGAATAAAAGATCTTGAAGGGGATAAATTTGACCTTGAGTGGATTGAAAAATGTAAAGCATGGGAGGTACCGCATCCAAAATTTTTCTTTTCTATAATTTTTGAGAAATTTCAATCAAATTTTTTAATAATCATTAAAATCATAGATTTATAAATATTTATAACTTAAGAAACAAAAACGTATTGATATGATTACAAGTCATAATATTTTTTTACTTTAATTTCATTTTTTGATTTTAATAATACACGATACACATGCCTGACTATGCGATTTTGTTTTTCTTCTTTTTTTTCTTAATTAATTAATTGGTTGTTGATTAATTCATAGGAGAGCGCTATTTATTAGACACGGAATGGCATTTCGTTTTTTATGATTTTATTTTATTATATCAAATATTTGGGTTGGAAGCGAATGGCTTAAATAATAATTTTTTTGTTTTGTGAATGATTGAAGTGATTATTTAGGCTGTTCATATTTATCTGGCATATTGTAAATATTGCCGCCGCCTATAGCCACCACATCACATTATTTAATTATTATTATTATTATTTTTATTTTATTTTTATTTTTTTTATTTTATTTTTTTTGTTTATTTAATTATTTTTTTAGTTGTTTGATTGAAATGAAACGGAACGCGCAATTTTAGTTTATTTTGCCAAGGAATTAATTCTTTTTATTAGTTTTATTGTTGTAGGTATTTTAGTTAATTTAAAAAAACAAAAACCACTCAATATTCACTGTATTTAGCAACAAACAACTTGGTATTTACCCCTTTTGTAGCATATATCTCTCATTCAATTCACAGTGAGCGGTGTTTGTCGATTAATTTGATTAAGAAATATAATTAATCAATTTTAGAATTCTGAAACAAACAAAGTTTTTATTTATTTACATCTACTAAAATACACTAACATTGATGGATTAAAATATTTGTTGATGAAATTAATTGCGATGGCACCTAGCTTGTTATATACAATTTTTCATGAATTACTCGCTCTATCCCAAAGTATATGGCACACGTTAAAGATTATTAATCCGCCCCAATTATTTAACATTTTTCGTGAAATATATTTTGGGATAAAGGGAGTGAATCGAAGACATTTCAAGTACTTGTTGAGAATCTGAATTATACAAATTTACAAAATGACGTATTTAATATACAAATCGAACGAACAGAAAAAGAGTATGCTTTTATATATGATTCGTTTTACGGTTTATTATAGAAAGTCTCAAGAAGATTTGCAAGGAATATTATGACCGCATGTATATTTGTGAGGAACAGAAGTGGGATTTGGAACGCGAAGTCCGAAAAAGAGATTGGGAGGTACAAATACAATCCATCTATTACTTTTTGTTCAAATACTTATTTTATTTTGATTTTCATTTTTTTTTAATTTCCGTTTTATTTTTTTGTTTTAATTTTTATTTTATGTTTTTTATTTGTCATAATTTACAATCGAGGTTTCTGGAGTGCAATCAAACATCACTATGTGATTCAATTCCACATCTGAATTAATTCATTTGTTTTTTTTCCTATTCTTGTTGTTGATGTTGAATTTTTCTCTAACTGAGCGCGTTGCGGTGGGCGTGCGATTAAAATTAGGCGAATTATAAATAAAATTTGGCCATCGACCAAAGTGTGAGATGTGCCACAAATTTAGTTAGTAGCTATGTATAACGGCGCACACCATCGCCGTTTTATCTTTTTCTATCAAAAAACAAATGAACGATATAATTTAGATGCTTTACTAACTGAGGGTTAAAATTTACCAGATGAATGCTGTCATGACCTTAAACATGATGCAGACAATTGTACATAGCAAAAAATCTCATCACATTTTATGATTTATTTATTTAATTTATTTTATTATTATTTCATTTTATTTTTTAGTTTTATTTTAAATCAAAATTGATTCTGAATTTATTATTATTTTTTTGTTATAACCTTCCAAAGACAAACAAAATTGTGCAAAATTTCGTTTCGTTGTTGCGTTTTTGTTCATAATCATGCTTTATTTATTCACAATATTATTGTTATTATATATACACAACAGACATAATATTTATTTATTTACCAACTATGTTAAAGTTAAGTTCAATCGCTATTTTCTTATTGTTTTATTTTTTTATTAATTAATTTGCTCATTTCTGTGATTAACCTAATAAAAAAATATTTAAATTTGAATCACTCAAACGAAATTGAGCGATTTCTTGTTACTTAATTAATTAATTGATTGATTAATTAAAATACTTGCTTCTTTCCGCTTTTTTATTATTTTTTATTTATTTGTTTGATGACAATTTTCTCGCTCTTGAATAAAAATAAGGTATGGCTCTTCAACATAAATTAATTAATTACCTAATCAAAAACGATGGTAAATAAATAAATAGTTTTTGCTAGTTGAGTTGAATTTGAAGAAAAAAAAAACAATTTTTGTTTTTGTTGTTCTTTGTTTTTTTTTGCAATGGTTGTTTGTGAAAAGTCGAAACTTATCGTTCCAAATCACCAATCTAATTTTTTTGTCCCACTGTTTTAATTTATTGTTAATTAATTAGAAGTGCCATGCTTGAAAAAATATATAAGAAAAAAAACTAGATAAAATATATATGAAGTATATAAAAATATAAAATCTGCGTTCTAGACTATGTTGTACCGCTAAGCCCCCCCTCCATAAACTTTTTATTAATAAAATTATCTAAAATTAGTCTAAGATTTGATTAATCATCAGGATCGATTTTGGCATTATTTCAGTTATTTTTTATTTTGTTTTATTTTATTTTTGTTTATTTTATGTTTTTGTTTATTTTATTTTTTTGTTAGTTTAATTTACCAAGCATATATATATTAAATATAGTCAATTTGGCGCTGTAATAAACTAATTATTTTACAAGGCGTCGAAAAGGATGATGTTTTGATTTTGTGGATTGTGTTGCAAAAAAACCGTAGTTTTTACTTAATTTTTTATCTAATTTTGCGTTCCTCGAAAGGTTACACAAATTTGATAAAACAATCTAATTAAAAAAATCAATTAAAGGCTGAATACGACCAGCGCATTTTTATTTTTTTTAATTTTCATTTTATTAAACGAATCCATTTTTATTAGCATACGCTACTAGTTAATTACTTTTTGTTTTTCAATAATTTTTTTGTTGTTAATTTTTGTTTTTAATTATTATGGGAAACTCCTCGTTTATCCTCAATGATGTGTAAGAGGTGATAATTTATTTCGTCCCCCTTCGATTTTTTATTTTTTGTATATATGTTATATTTTTTGTGATTTTTAGATGATTTTTTTGGACATACGTCGGCTGTATATTGTGTATATTTATTGATTTATTTAAAGCGATTTATACCGCACATCTAAGTATATATCATTTTTTTTGTTGTGTATACATATTTTTGTATTTTTTTTAGAATTTAGATTTTTTGATAAAACGCTGTTTTTTATCCCCCCAGAAGTTTGTAGGTGATTCTAAACTCAAAAAACGTTCTATTTAATTTTCTATATAATTTATGATAAATATCTAAATTTCATTTCCTTCTCTCTACATTCTTTATCTTCTCTTCTTACTATTTTTTTATATTTATGTAAAACTTATCCCTTGAATCTCCCCCCTTTAAAAACTCTCTTACTTCACGACTTATTTTTTACGTTTCTTATTTTTATTATTTCAATTTCTGAGTAATAATTCTGCATGCTATATATTGTTGCGCATGGCGTGTTATTGTTATATTTTACTTGCATTGTGGGCTTGCTTGACTGTTGACGTTTTGTGATCTTATTAAAAAAAATCATTCAATTTTGTAATATTTATTATTAATACTCAAAAACAAAAACATTAAATAAATCACCTTGTTCGATTTATTAAATGTTCGTTGCACTGGTTACTATTGAATATAATGTATTAATACCATTTTTCGTATCTTTTCCATTGTGATCTAGATCGCTGAACTTAATAGCCAAGTCAATGATCTTAGAGGTAAATTGTAAGTATCATCGTCCCCAAAGTAAACAAGGCACGATTATACTAATAATGTTCGTTTAGCCAAAAGCCTACCTTGAAGAAGGTATCCAAATACGAGAACAAGTTCGCCAAGTTGCAAAAGAAGGCAGCTGAATTCAATTTCCGTAACCAACTTAAAGTTGTCAAGAAGAAGGAGTTCACACTTGAAGAAGAAGACAAGGAGGTGAGCTTTATTCATTTATTACATCACTTTACAATCAATCAATTTTTTCTCGACAACATTTTTTCCCCATTTTTTTTGTATTCCATCTAGATTTTTGCATTTTTGACGATGGAATCCAAGGAGCAGTTTTATGTTTTGTATTATTTTTTTATATTATAATTTTTCGCTAAAATTAACGTCGATTTTATACGTGAACCATTTTTTCACGTGCGATGTTATTTTTTTAGCTATTTTCAAAATGTTTTTATTTTATTTACTTGTATTTTGTGTATTTTTGTTGTTTTTCTTGTATCCACTAAAAATTTTTAGAAACACAACGTCGATTTTCAACGTGAATATTTTTTGCACGTGCGATGTTGGCATATAGTAATAACTAGAATCTTTTATGTATTTTTTCTCCAATTTTTTTGCTACACTAAACATTTTTTTAAAAACACATTTTTCTGCTAAAATCAACGTCGATTTTCAACGTGAATAATTCTTCTTTTTGCACGTGCGACGCTGTTTTAGCTGCAATTTAAATAATTTGTTAGTTGGCAAGTAACTAGAATGCGTTTTTTACTTTCTATTTCACAGACCAAGAAGGCAGATAAGGCCGAATGGCAGACGCAGAAGAAATAAATAAAATTTAATTAACTAAAAAACAACACTCCTATATATTAATAAAAAAAACACATACACATAATAAATTTTTCATTTTATTTGACGTTTTAATGAATTAAATTTTTTGTTTCAAATAAAAATTGTAATTATTATCTATTACTACAAAAAATTCATTGAAACAATTTTTATTATTAATGCATAATGCATAATTTTTAATAGCATTGCGTTTTTTTATTGTTTTATTTTTTTTTATTTTTGAAAAACAAACAAAAAATCTGATTTTCAACACCCGACTCGTACTATATATTTTCAATAAATTTTTGCTTTTTGTCTATGATATACTCATTGTATTTTGTGAGCGTGCTTTTTGTGTTTTTGTCCTTTCGCATCCAGACGAGTTTATCTAGTATATTAAATAAGATTTTATTGAGAAGCTGGCCGCAGGTGAGAATCAGACACGATTATGCTCTGCTTTACATAATCCGCTTGTTGCTTGGACGTAATTTTTATTTCTAGAAGCGTTGCCCCGCGCTGCTGTTGCTGTTGCCGTTGCCGAGTTGTGTTCTTCCCTCGCTATTTATGTAACACGAAAATGTGCTACATGTAGTTGGTTTTTTAGTAGAGCCTGTAGCCAAAAACCATCCAAACACCTACGTATATACTGAAATTATAGCCACTCGCTTTACATATTCTCTCACTTTTAGTGGTTATTAGTTTCGATTTCTTTGTATATAAATAGCTTAGATGTTTTATTTTTTTTCTCTAATATCAAGCGAGGTTCCATTTAGCACAGCGCACACACGACAGTTTTCGAATTTTTTGTTTGCAGCACAAAAACACCAATTAGTTATCTTGGTCATTACATTGCGCAATTGTAAAAAATACATTTGTATATATTAAATATATACTTGTGAATTTTTTATAAATAATTGTGCTGCTGTTTTCCCTTTTAATTCCCTGTTAATTTTTAAACTTTTTTATTGTCCCTTTCCTTGAATGTTAAGTAGTAATCAATGTGTGATTAAACAATGTGTCTTTTTGCAGAAAAAACCAGAATGGTCCCAAAAGAAGGAAGATAAGAAGGTACAAGAGACCGAAGCATGAGAGATTTTTTAACAATATTATAATTTATAAGTTTCTAATTCTATTTTAATTCATTATCTTTTATGCAACGTGATGGAAGTTGAGAAGGTGTTAATATTAATGGGCATGATATCTTCCACAATGAATATTCGTTAAAAAAAATACCAACCAAATAATAATAACTTAATGGAACCTTTGTCTTTGTCTCTCTCTCGTTTTCTGTAATAATAATAAACCACATATTTATTTAACAAAAAAACCAACATACACAAGTAAATATATTTATTATAATCAACAACGCAGACAACACTTAACTATTTAAAACATTATTAAACTAGGAATTTATTTATCTTAAAAAACCATCCTTGTGTTTTCTTACTCGTATTAGAATCCCCAAACTCCCGTATGTTACATTTGTGATCATAATGTCATTTAAATGTAAGTAAAATATCGTTATTGTTATGCTTGTCAGCTATTTTGAAATATTTATTAACGCTTTTTGCTAATAATAACTTTAAACATATCTTTTTAGATGTTTTTACTTAAAAAATTTAAGAAATTATTTAAAACAGTCTATGAGTAATACTTTATAATGAATATGCAGGTAAAAATATTATATTTGATAGCTTTTTAATGCATTTTAAAATTATTTTGTTAAAAAGTTTTACTTAAATGTTTGATTGGATCTCTCAGTCAGGGTTATCAGGGTTTAATTTGCTTAAGACAGTTTATTAAAAAATGGATATCACATCATGTATAATATAATGCAATTTTATATTTATTAATTTTTTAAGTAGTTGATATTTATTACCTTAATTTTTTTTAATGATTTGTTCAATTCAAAATTAGCGTATGCATGCAACTGCATACACATTTCATAATTTATTATAAATTTTTATAAAAATAGAAGAAAGTGTACTTACATCACTTTTAAAATCCACAGTCCATATTCCAAATGTATCATTTATAACGTAGGCAAAACGATTCGTAAATGTTATGCTGTAGCATTT
>JARJDW010012322.1:0-12076 GCA_030264715.1 Adinopsis sp. GC000173
GTAAGTAAATACAGACCTGTGGGAAAACTTGCCAAAAACGTAAATAAAGTCAGAATATAAATTTTATCGTTTTCAACTTTATTTGCAAAAGTTTCGATTCTAAAATGGCAAGGAAACATTTTTCTTATTGACTAAATAAAAACAAAAAGTTGAGGAAAACTTGCCAAAAGGGTAAATGTATTGCTGATTCAAAGAAGCATTTTATATTTATTTTAGCCCATCAAATTAGAAAAGCTGATACTTTTCGTGAAAGCAGCAAATTGAATATATTTTTTACAAAGAAACATGGCATATGTTTAATGTTTTATGGCAATGAGTCAATATTTTAACAGCATTTTTTGCATCAATAATTTCGTGTTGTTGTCGTTGGAGTGCGACCTTCAACGCAAAATACTTGCTAATTTAGTTAAAACAAAGTTTCATCATGTTTTAAAAGACATATGAAAGGAAAGGAATTTTAAGATATAGCGAAAAATTCCCCCCTTTTCGTAGAATTATCGCAAAAACATCGCAAATGAACGCATAATCTACACGACTAATCCGCTTAATTCCATTCACACAGTCAACAACAATATCACTACAACAAAAACAAAAGATAGCGTGAAACGCAAGATATTTTCAATTTTTCTTATTAATTCATTTTATAAAAAATAAATGACTGTAAATTTCAATAAATTTTAAAATATTTTCAATTATTCTTAATTCATTTTCATTCTAACATTACCAATTTCATAAAATTCCTCTTCCCCTCTTTATTCTAGAATTATCGCAAAACATCAAAACTTAACTAATCCGCTTGTTTATCCCATTCCCGCCGTCAAGAACAATAACATCGCTATACAACATACTATATATATATGCGCACACGCCAAAAACTACAAACAAAAACAAAGGAACGCGTGCGACCTAACAACATGTTGCGTACAACCTTGGAATTGGTCGAATTATGTAAATAGTACGGCTGCGTTTATCTGTCGCATCCGATATACATGTAGGGCAGCGACAACAACGACACGTTAACGCGAAAAGAATTGATACCTATCGTTTATTAATGGCGTGCGGATCGAAAGGGTGAGTGGCTAAGTGGTTGTTTGTATACGCTCAACTTTGCGCAAATTTCATCGGCAGTCAGGCAGGTAAATAGGTGTCGTAGTAATTGAATTACATCGGTTATACGGTTTGGAACGACGCTGTTTATTGTTATATGGTGCGGATCTTTGTCAAAATGCAATTCCACGTTTCTTAAACATTCAATTCTTGATGGTTTTTTTTGCGCAGGAAATTTTTGCCGATTTTCTTGATTAATTTCATTATGTTTCATAAAATATCATAAATTACATCAGAATTATGCTGAGAATACTAAGAATTCATGCAAAATTATAAGCAATATTGGCATAACATCAAAATTGGAAATTGGTTGATATTATATTTGAGGTTTTAGGACCGCAATATTGTGGTTTCATTATAAAATTTATATATTTTAGTAGTAGTTATATATTGTTCACTTTGTATGCCACAACAATTGAGTATTATGTATTATATTTTTTAAATAAAATTGTCATAACCTCAAAATCGGAAATGACATTTCAATTTTTAATGGATTTTTTTGCGCAGAAAATTTTTGCCGATTTTCTTCATTGATTTCATTGTGTTACATAAAATATCATGAATTACATCGGAATTATGCTGAGATTACAAAGAATTCATGTAAAATTATAACCAATATTGGCATAACATCAAAATTGGAAATTGGTTGATATTATATTTGAAATTTTAGGACCGAAATATTGTGGTTTCATTACAAAATTTATATATGTTATTAATAAATTATTGCTCACTTTGTATGTCACAAAAATGCATTATTATTATTATATTTTTTAAAAATAAAATTGTCATAACCTCAAAATCGGAAATGACCTAAAGTTGACTAATATATCGCGCGCGCCAATCACTTAATAATATTAATAATAATAATATTTACAGCACGAACATGACGAACGAGGAAACGAGATGTTTTGTAAACCGGACTCTGCTATTACAATCAGCATAATAATAAATACAATTGCACGCTAATAAATACATAGTTTAATAAACATCACACATATCGCTTGTTAAAAATTATATAAAATGTTGTTGTACTACGACGCGCACGTTTTTTTTGTATTTCGTGTGTAAACATTCGCTTTGCGCAAGTGCGCCGCCGCTTGCTTGCATAATTCAAACAATTTTTTTTTCTTCCTTACGATATTTTTTAGTTAAAAACACATCTATTTATGTATATATGTATGCAAATTGAAATAATGACTCATATTAATAATAATATTACACATTTATATATTATGTATAAAACGAATTTGTTGTTGGCACAAAGATAACCTTGAATAATTATATGTCTCATTCGCTCTATTATCATCAATTCATGCTGATGATGAGCGCATATTATAATCCGATAATAACGTATTATAGTTGCATTTTATAAATTTGCAAGTTTTTATCTTTACCAGCAAGAACCAGAGGCGTCGCCGCTATTAAACAGTACTGAATTATTAATTTAAGCATTTTTTTACTATCTCCACGTGTTTTAAACATAGTAGTTTGTTAAGATTTTTCTTTGATTTTATATCTATCCAAAAACTATAAATAAATTAGCCCATTTCCGATTTTGAGGCGATGACAACTTTGATCATCATCTTGTATGGCTTATTAGCATTTTTAGAACAATTTTGATTCATGATATCTTGTGATTGGACAAGTGATCAAAATTTGAATCCTAGAGATTTTATATTGTTCTACTAATTATTCTCGATTTTAGAACGAGTTTTTAAAATTTCTTCCAATCGAAGCAAATTTTTTACCTTAAAATGCGTTATAAATGTTATTATTATGAAGATACTCATAAGATCTATCCTAAAATTCAAAAAAAGTTATGATAAAATCACAACTTTGCGGTACCAAGCACTCAACTGACTTCAGCTCATTTCCGATTTTGGAGTTCTGATAGCATAGGTCATCATTTTGTATGTTGCTTATGTTTGTACATCTAATAATAATAGACTGTTGATTGGCTTACAATTTTTTCCTATTTATTTTAATCTATGTATGCAAATTTTGCGATAAATAACTGTGAAAATGTAAAAAATGCATATTCTTTAACTATGCAGTAATAATCACTTGGTATTTTCCCTATTTCTTAACTAATTGTTGATTTATAACAAAATCCTTGCTATCTAACTCTACTATCCCGGTATTTTCCCTATTTTTAAACTAATTATTATCACGTTTAGAATGATTTTTAACAAAATGCTTGCGACCTAACTTTTAACCTTGTCATTTCCATTAAAGACTAGACAAATTTTCATCGTAATGTGCCGAATATCATGCAAATTTTATGATACAACCACAATATTGCGGTAGTACGTGTAAGTAAGCACTCTCCACTGACCTTACTCAATTTTTGATTTCAAGGTTATGATAATATTACTCATAATTTTACATTGAATATTTATACATGTATTGTATTTTTGGACTGAATGTCACTCAACTATTACTATGCTTAAAACAGGCGTCACTCTTGTGACACAAAAATACATTATTTAAACTATGCATTAATAACTTTATATTCTTGTGTTAATTATTGTCACTTTTTAAATGATTTTGTGATGATTATTTGCATTTTTTCGAACAATTATCATACAATTCTTGTTATTCGACTTAAAGCGGACCTAAATTGCACCAAATCCATAAAGATATATGGAAAGGCAATCCTTGAGGCACTTGGTATATTTGCGTTAATTATTATCACTTTTAGAATGATTCATAATTTTACGCTGTTTTTTTGCATTATTTGGAAGAATTATTATGCAATTTTTGATATTTTACTTAAATTAAATTTAAAATGTTAAAAATTGTCATAATTAATAGTGATTTACTATTCTTCATATTGATTTCATAAATGATCTGGATCCTAAAATATTTTAGAATGGAAATTGCATTCAACTGTCAGAATTTGAGGTTATGACAATACGTTCATGTACTGTACTTTAAATAAATCCCCAATCTTGTTATAAGTAGTAAAAAACCCATAAATATCAGTAAACAATTTGCATTCCTTTGATATTCTTCACATTGCTATTCTATCCTTGCTATTTAACTTAACCTTGTATATTGTAGTTTTCATTCAAAACTAATCAAAACAAAATCCATCATGAAACACATCTAAAATTCGACATTTATAAATTAAAAGTATTACGATTAGAATAAAACCACAAATTTACACACGCTGACCGTATATAAAGTCAACTAACTAACCTCAGCCCATTTCCGATTCTGCGGCAACCGATACTCGATGCTCTGAATCTCCTGTATATGCTTGACGGTCTGCTGCAAATCGGCCTGCAGCTTCTGCTGCATCTGCTTCTGCAGCTTGATCTTCTGCTCTACGTCACCGCTGCTAACTATACCACCACCACCATCTAATGTGTTCTTGTTGCTACGCACCGCCTTCACCTCTGCGGTGGTGGGCGCCAAACGTTGCGACAGCAGTTCCTCCAGCTTCTTCGTTGATTGTGCAAATTTAACGGACGATTTCGGTAATTGTGCTTCAGTGTGCAGCGATCGCGTGATTGGTTTCGCCAAATGTTCTCCATGCTGTTCGAAAAGTTGGCTGGCGTGTGCGATATTCAACTTACTGATCGGCCGATCTAACAATCGTTCGGTCTGCTGCAGGTACGGCTGGAGTGCTTGAGCGTTCGCCGGCTGGCGTACGGGCAGCACGGGCAACTCTTCGGCGAGATGCAGTTTGCGTTCGCTCAACGGCACAAAATCCTTGAATCCACCCGAATCGGACGAATTGGAATCCAATGAAACATTCTTCGTCAGATTGTGCTTGCCGCCGCCGTTCAGTACACCACAACAATCCTGCGCCGCTGTGTTTAGTATGCTACAGCACACCGTGCTGGGAGAGGATGGCGTTTTTTGAAGGGTGCACGGTCGCTGTACAACATGCTGCTGATGATGCGAGGAGACATCCCTCGCTTTCAGATTCACGGGCGGTATGTACTTCGGCTTCGTTGCGATCGTTGGCTTCGGCCCGATGATTTTCGGCTTTTCACTCATCATTTAACTACTACACGCACGACATTCGCATCACCGACACCACACAGATATCATCACATTGCTTTGTTATTGTTGTTGCTACTGCTGCTGTGCGTTTTTTTGTTTGTTATTGTTGTTGTTTTGTATTGTGATTCGTGTTATTATGGTGGTTGACTCCCTTCTACTACGACCGTAACGCTTTACTACTACGCCGTTGCTCTGTGTGTATTAGTTTAGTATCGGGGTTTGGTTGTGTGGTGGCGCAAGGCGTCGCGGCGCGCCGTTCGATAAAATGTTAGTACGGGCGCAGGCAGGCTGGGTATATGATACGAGAGCGAACCCCTCGCATTGTTGTGATGATGATGCATTCTCAGCTGATCGTGTGTAGTAAGGTGGTTGTTGACGCGCCGCTGGCAGAATACACTATTTTTTGAGGTTAGTTTATTTACAATCGTTAACACACAAACACACCGTCTACATTTTAACGATAAAATCATTTTTTCTTCATTACTATTACTAATATTTATTATAAAACTGTCAATAAATTGTGCAAACTTATTGAATGCATCTTTTCTTGCATTTTTAAACATCGTTGATTGGCTGATGGAAACTCACATGTCAGTGTACACACGTTAATGGTGGCGTACTACCTACGATAATTACTTCATAACTCAAAGATTAACGGTTCGAATTCCAGGATGGGATATATTTTTTATATAATCTTATTATTTTTTATCGTAGTTGGCGTGTAAGGTGGGGATGTTGGTTGTTGCCGCTGGCTTACAGAATACACTATTTTTTGAGGTTAGTTTACTTACAACCGTCAACACACAATCATTTTTTCTTCATTATTATTACTACAAACTATCAACTTGTACATTATGAATTGTGCAAACTCATTGAATGCATCTTGTCTTATATAATATAACGTTGCATTTTTAAACATCGCTGTTTGGCTGATAGAAACTCACATGTTAGTTTACACACGTTGACAGTGGTATATTACCTATGATGATTACCTCAGAAGTCATAGGTCATCATTTTTTTAGTAAAATTAAATATTTTTCCCTTGATGGAGTATTTTTTAAAGATATTTTATTATAATTGAATATTATTCTAATCTTAGAGTAGAAGTAAACTCAAAATTTAATTTTTTTAGCATGAACCTTAATTTCGCGGATATTCAGTGAAAAATTGCAACATAAACGCAAATTCGAGTTTTTAAGGGCAGAATAACTTTTTTCTAGATTACTTTAATCATTATTTGTCACAAACTTTCAACTCTTACATTACAAATTGTCTATACAAACTTGATTTATTCTTGCATTTTTTACTGTCGCTGATTGGTTGATGGAAAGTCACTTGTCACTTTGAACATGCTTATGGTGGCGCACCACATATGACGATTACTTCGCAATTCAAAAGTCGCTGGTTCGAATCCCAACAAAAACACAATATTTTTTAGAACATATTTTAATAAATTTATATTTATTGACTAAAAATAGATTTAAAATTTGAATGTTCTATCATGAGAGCATATTTGACGCTTGAAATATTGATGTTTAATGAAAAATTCATATTTATATTGTAAATAAGCGGATGATTAGTGGAAATTTGTATTTAATTTCATTCGCACTGCTAAATCCATTTTGCAAATGTTCATTTTGTGCTTAGCACACAGAAAAGCAGCGCGCAAACCATTATTTTAGCATCATAAAACACACGTTTGAACGCAGTTAATTTAATATTTAATGTTTTCATCTATGCATTATATACAACGTAAACATCAGCGCACTCGGTTTATGATTACATTAAATAAAACCGTCTGTATATGTGTATGTAATTTTTGTCAAAGTATAGAGACATCGTCGTAAACGTGTTTTATTATTATTAACTTGCTTCAGTAAATCATGATCATGGTGCAAAAAATGCATTCGCCGATAATGTTTCACTTTGGAATTGCAAAATTGCAGAATTGTGATTGAACGAGTACGTGGACCGACTGAAAAGTTACGAGCTTTCTCAAGATATTTTGTCGTATTTTTTAGGTGCTTCTTGGCAGTTCCGCAATTTTTTTTGTTGGTTTTTAACGTTTTCTTCTTTAATTTTTTACATTCTCGTATTTTTCCTACAAAAAAGTAAAAAGGTAATTGCAAAATTGTGATTGTTCATTAAATATGCTTGCTACATTAGTATACAGGGTTGGTAGACCCAAACGAAACCGGTCTGAGATTATTTTACTCATTTTCATCCATTTTTCGAGCGATTTTTGATGCATTCCGATTTGCGCTACCTCCGGAAAAATGGATTCTAATAATTTTTGGTCAAAACGCTTTAAAAATCGCGTTAAAATACGTAAATACACTAAAAATGTCAAATTTGACAGATGGGTGGACAATTTTTATCGATTTTCGTGTAGTTTTCACCTTCTCTATTTCTAATTGGCCTCTTTTTAACAGTCTCTGGCAAAAGCTTTAAAAATCGTTTGAAAAATGCACAAAAACAATCAAAAACTAGAAAATCTGACATAATTTAGTGTTTTCACGCATGTTCCGAACGATTTTCAACATGTTCCGATCGTGGCTGTCTCCAGAAAGTTGGATTCTTTCAATTGCTCTATTAAATGTCAAATTTGACAGATGGGTGGACTCAATTTTTATGTATCATCTCGAATTGGTATCTTTTTAACAATTTTTGGTAAATTTTAGCATTTTCCGTACGTTTTTCAATATATTTCGGCCTGGGCAACCTCCGCAACGGGTGGTTTCCATCAATACGATATATTTGAGAAGAGGTGAAACTTTTCAAAGCACGCTTATTCTGCTTATTATAATTTGGCAATAAATATGTAGTAAACTTGAATTATTTTGTATGCATGGTTGCCTATATAATTAATAAATCGCCATAGAGATATATATATCTCTATGTAAATCGCATTCGCATAGCATTTCATCGGTTGCTTGACGTTGTTGGTTCTAATATCGCCTTACCGCTTTCCCGCGAACAGTAACATAATCGCACACACATACATATATTATAATCCATCCACTTTATTTATTACATTATCGCGCTCAGATTATATTAAATTCCACGTAACGTGTGTTGCATAACTCACTGTCAGAGTTTAAATATTTGATGATGCGGTAGGTGGGAGGTAGGAAGGAAGAAGCGTCGCGTCGAGATGCGATGTGCTCGATGCAAGAATTTTTCATTATCTATCTAACAAAACGTCCATTATTCAAACGCTTTTATGAATTTGCAAATTCCAGCGCGCACCCATTGCATTGAAAACACCGAGCAGTATTTACGTCTTGTGCGCCGTCTAATAAATCGCACAATTTGATGTGAATTATTCAAGGAGCGACGTCCGAGAGGAAAAATAACCGCAATTTTCAATTCCCCAACGAACCAGCGCCTCAATCATGATTATAGCCACCGGTTAAAGCCCTTCGTATACATTAAATAATTAATGTTTTTGCTTGGAAAGATAGATAGATGGAGTTTATAGAAATGAATGCCATTTAGACCTACAGTGGGCAACTATTTGCATCCCAAAAACCTTGATGGTCAATTTCCCCGCATTATAAATTAAAATTTCTTAAATTTGTACACTTCCAAATAACATTTCGAAAAATATCAAAGATTTTTGATAAAAAGCAAAATTTACATGAAGAAATGCGTAACTTTTACAAAAAGTTGCAAAATGTTTACAAATCTGACATTTTTCTAACAAATTTTAGATTTCCAGAGCGTTTTTCGTGTGTTTTTCCATCAAAATATAGCAAACTTGTGCATTGTTTAACTAAATTTTGATCTGCTTATAAACTTAAGTCCTCATTTTGACCCTCATTTATATAAAAAATGCTGATCTTTCGTAAAAAAGTGCTAATAATGTAGAAATCTTGTATGCTTCTAACAAATTTTATATTTTCATTGTGTTTTTCATGTTTATGCTTTGTAACATGAAAATGTTCTGACCTAGACAATACTAGGCAACACAAAATATAATATTACATGAAACATAAATAAATTACAAACATAAATACATGACAATAACAGTTTTTAAACTTATTTGTCACAAATATACTACAACGCCATCTGCAATCGAATAGCAACAGCACTCACCTTGCCGGAGCCGCGTTGATTCACCGACAGCAGCGCGCCGAGCGCATGTTCCCGGTACTCCTTATCCAAATGATCGTACTGCGCTTGAATACGTCTGCAAGCAACCAAACATACACGAAACATGTAATACGCGTTACATACGGTAATACATTATATTGTATATACTCACGTTATGGCAACTAATAATTCTTGTTTTTGGTGTTCTTTCGCCTTGATCGAACCGCCTTCCTGCAACGCCACTTGCAGCTCCTTCTGCAGCACGTTGAGCTTCCGCCGTTCGGCTTCCAACAATAAACTTGTCACCTGAAAAACAACAACAACATACAATTAGTTGTGTTTTGTTTATATTGTATTTCTCATGATGGTTTATTCCGCTTATTCAATTTCCAAGTCAAAACATGCAAACTCTGTCAGTGTATTTTTTGTATTAATTATTATGCAAGCGCATCATCATGTGCTAGCTGTAAATGGTATAATATATACTTTTTTTGAACTAAATGATGTGTATGTGTGTAGCGCATTAAAAAACAAATGAAGAATTCGAGTCAAGGTTGACTATCTGCAATGAATACGATTAAATACAAATTGTACTCCTTTTTTTATTTCTGTGTGTACCATGCGGTTACTACTACTAGCGTATTATTCGCATATACTACAAATGAGTGAGATGTTAACCTTGTACGCATTTTTCTTTTGTTTTGCGTGTTTTTTTTTGTTGGCTGCTTGTTGTTAAATTTGTTTTTTTTTGGTAATGTTTAATGTAAACTTGTTGATTGGTAGATTATGTGCAAACTTGAATAAAAAAAACTAGAACACAATTCGTATTATAATATAATAGTAGTAAAAGTCCAGTATCTTTAAATGTTTTATTATGATACATTCTAATTTATATTTTCATGGTTTAATAGATAATTATATGAAAATTGTAAGAAGTAAAAAACAAGGAAGTAAAAATTGTGTTCGTGCGGCTTTTAGGGGAGAGTTGGATAATGAACAGAGCAGAAAAACGCATCAGTAGCTTGCAAACATTGTGTCGGCGAACATAATGCAAAATGACGACAGTTTCTTAATAAATCAATTAGCAGCTCTTGCATATAATATTTTGTGTTTTCTGTTGTAACTGAAATGCGCAATTAGTTTTAATATATGATAATTATTTCTGGATCTCATAATTTATATACAAAGACAAATTGAGCTGAATATTTTAAGATATAATTTGTATTAGATTGCCCTTTATATCTTCTCGAAAATTTGTCCAACGAGGGGGTAATGACGCTTTTAGCTTAATTTGTAATGAATTTGGCAAAGGCAACGAATGATGGTTTTCGGGATTCCTGATAATTTCAATTGTGATTTTTGTGTATTTAATGACAAGTTTACAATAAGCAGCTTTTTTGTTTATTTTATTTGTTAGAGCGCAATTACCCTATTAATTTCGCCATTTTCCTTCATGATTTTTGCTCCTTTTTTGATTTTTGAATACTAAATTACATTATTTTTGGACATTGTTTATATTCATTTAGATAGAATTATTTTTAGGGGTGCGGGATTCCCCCGCTCTCCATTGCCTGACAATGTTATTGCTTCTAAAACCAAAGCAAAGCTTTATTACCATAAATAATGAGATTTTTGTTATAATATGTCACCATTTATTTTTTGTTGATGTTGAAATAAATCGCAGACTATTAGCGTTCGACTAATGCGTCCTAACAACCGGCTATAATACTGTATATATGCCATTCTATTTAGTCCCCAAATAATAATTATTACCATTACACGAAAACAGTGATTCTATGCAATTTGTACAATATATATATGTGTATAGGCAACCCAAATTACCTCCTCCGCATTAGCAGCGCGCCAACCCGGCATGCATGCTAGTGTAGAGTAATTATGACGTCAATCGAAAATCACGTGTACATACACGTTTCATCCATACATCCATGCATGCATCATGATGATGACTGCGCGCCGCCAACTATAGAAACACCACCACCGCCACACACCAGAGTGCTAAGTGCGGTAGCTTAGCGACGACGGCTTCGGTGTGTTTCGATTACAAACAAAACACACATACACACATATACATACAAGTAACTCATCGATTGTTTTGTTTTGCTGCTTGCTGCTATGCCTCGTCGATGCGTTTTTCTTTCCTTTCCACCCAGCCAACAACGTTCACGCCAACGCTTAGTTGAAAAGTTAATCGTGGAATGAAGAGGGAAAAGGAACAACAAGAATTAGAAGGCGAAGAGGAGGTGGAGGAAGGAAAAATGATTGGCGGTTGTTGGTTGCTTGCTTGGGTGTAAAGACGAAAACGCTTTACAGTAAAAAAATAGAAAATAGGCGAGAGAGAAAGCGAATATATACTGTATGGAAAAACCGGTATCAACTGGAAAATAATCAATGAAGCAAAAGTTGCCCAGGGAAAATCAATTTTCATAGAAACTAATATTTAATGATGAATAACTATGCATGTCAAACTAATGAAAACTTTTTTCCACGTTTTTTTTTTAACTATATTAACCGTATATATTGCTATTTTTGTTGTTAATAATTAAATCGATCCAGATTTTCCTAGAAAGCATTATAATTCGTAATGTAACAATTTTGAATAATATTGAAGGTTCTGCGAAAATCACTGCCAAACTAATTAAAACATGTTTTTTTATTAACTACAATATTTATTAACGTAGATTCAAATTTTTGTAGAAACTTCCCAAACACAAGGACAAATTCACCAGAATACGTGTTTTTCCATCGATTTTCATGCGTCTTTCACTAAAAATCACTCGATTAATACCATCCCTTTCTATTTACCACCATCTGCGCCCAAATTGATGTATTTTAACGCCTG
>JARJDW010012330.1:0-41335 GCA_030264715.1 Adinopsis sp. GC000173
CATGCCAGTCGGCATTGACCGGACGGACGGACGGACGGCCGCATTGTTCCTCAGATCCATACGTGCTGTATAGAGTTGTTGTTTAGCGAGAGAGCAGAGAAAAAAAGATGTGCTTTGAGCTCTCTCTCGAAGCTAATCAAGAGTTATCGGAGCGCGCGTTTTATTATTAATCTCTTTTTTCCATCTACTATACATGATACCAAGAGTATATGACGAGTATGTACATACATGCATGTTTGTAGTGATGGAATGATATGGAATGATGAGCATTCGTCATATATTTATTTTACAATATATTTACCAATTTTCGGCTTCGTCTTATTAATGTGATATCATCTATCCTATCGAATCGTATCGTATCGTATCGTATCGTATCGTATTGTATTGTATTGCATCATGTATCATCTTCTCATCGTACGAAATATGCTGATCCGGTTAGGTTGGAGCGTCGGTTGGTTGTGCGCCAAATAGCGGGGGTGGGGGCAGTAGAGCGGTAGCGCGGCAGCGCGGCAACGACGTCGGCGAAACGAATTGAAGCGAAAATGAGATGCGGAGCGTTTTCGTCGCAATCTTTAAAAATCTTAGCTGAAACTTAAAAATCAACTTAATTATCCTCCCCCACCGGAGGCGTGGCGTGGGTGGTGGGGAGCGACGCCGGCGCTCGGCGTCGTCCTGCGACGTCTTCCGTCAGTCGTCGGCGAACAACCTCCATCGCCGTCGTCTTTTCCTGAAAAGGATCGCCTTATACCCCATGTCTTAGCTCGACGCCTTCACTCCTTCGGCATCCTTCGTCGCGTAAGGTCTGCTGCGCAGGATACCTTGTCCGTACTTGGACGTCGCGACGCACAGTCAGTCAGTCGACTTGGGACTTGTACTCTAAACACAGACCACCTCTATTTGATACCTAAACGAACATAGTGTGCGAGGATGACGCGAGGACTTGGTGCAATCGTCGTCGTCGTCTACTAAAATAATAAAACAACTCATTTAAATCAAAACACAAAGTGAACGTAACAACCAACAACTAAAAACTCTAAATAATAAATACGAATAAACTAAATTAAATATAAACTACCTTTTAGTTTGGTTAAAAGTTTTTTATTTTCCATCTTTTTTCTCATTTTTCATTTTTCACTTTTCGCTTTTCGGTTTTATCAAAGTGAACTTGGTGCGGTGCGGTGCGTTGTTGCAGTGCGGTGAAGAAAGTGACGTTCATCGGCAAAGTGTGCAAGGTAAATGTAACAACAACAACATATTTTACATACATACATACATACGTACGAGTATACGTATGTACAACACAACAACACACAAGCAGCAGCGATGTTATCAAGTGACCAGTCGTGAGTTAACTGTGCGCTTCATAAACTTGTCCTAACACATCCTGCAGGATACGTACACACACATATACGCGATACGTATACGAATATACGAACAGAACAATACAATAAAACGCACGGCATTCACACAAAATAATAAAAGGTACTAGTAGAATATGTGTGCAAGACTTGAAAGTGCATGTGACATAAGGATGAAAATCATTTTGTTGCTTGATATACAAAAACCTGTTCATTACCGGCTTTTTCACACACACACAAAAAAAACAGGTTTGTTATTTCATCGTTGTGACAGTTTGGTTGCATACAATAGATAAAATACTCTACTACACACATGTACATACATACTATATGTCGTCGTATAGGCGCAGTGTAACAAACAAACAAACAAACAAACAAGCAAGCAAGCAAAACTTTCACAACATTATAAACATACACATACACATCTCGTTCGTATCGTTCGTTGTAGTGCGCGCTGTGGCACAAATCGCGCAAATCGCACAAATCGCTCCTATAATATTACCCTAAGCAGGCAGCGACGATGACGGTGACGGTGACGGTGACGACAAAGACAAATTAGGCGGTAATTAATTGGCGAAACAATAGATTACAAACAGCAGCGAGTGTGGTGTATAAACACACACCTTCAATGCTTCAATTGTATATTAGTGTATAGAAACGTAGTAGCCAGCGTAGTATATGTACATAACACTTGTTAATAGATTATTCACTAATGTATTTTGCTAAACACATGTGATATCAATCGACGCGGTGCATCAATGACACCAACCGACCAACCAACCAACCACCCACCACCTCATCCCTCAACTTTATACTGCGTACATATAATTTGGTCACTAGTTTACACATTATGGTTAATTGCGGTCGCCCGCAACGATTGTTCATTAAATGCGTTACGCGTCAATTCACGTGCTTATCACGTGCTCTACCAACATACTCCAACGCACACCTGCATGCGAATCGCTAAAAGACTAAGCACCCAGCCGAAACTACGTAAAATTGCCGAAATTTCTATCGAAAAATCTGCAAAAATGTGTGTGTGTTATAATAATAATCAAAAAAAAGAAATGCTTTTTACCAGCGCATTATTTTCAAATCGCCAATGTTACAACTATCTACCGGCTATATAAAAAAAGTGATCATGTTTTGTACGAGAATCGAATACATAATGAAATTCTTATTGAATTGTTTTCGAAAATTATTTAACGACTACTTGCGAGGCCGGCTTAATATAAATCATCGAAATTACATTTCAGTTTTTTTATTTTCACTTATTTTATGTGCGTTGTATATGCAGTCGGGGGGAAAAAAAAGCAACAACACAGAAATGCAAGGGTTGAATGATACAAAATGCATTAATCATTTATAAAATTGTTGCGCGTTTGTTTTCTATATATGCATATATGTATACACATAAAATTGAAACTTTTTGATTCTCAAATTACAGTTTTGTTGTGCGTTTTATTCATTATTTTAAATTCAAATCAAACTACACACATACATATATATATTTTCTATCCGTCGTGTATTTGTAGTACCTACCTACATTATTTATATACTAATTTTTATTCAATTTTTTTTTGTTTGATTTATTACATACAACGCAGCGCGTACGATTCTTACTCTGTGTGTGAAAGTCGGTGAAAAAACAACAACACAAAAAAAAATCAATCAAATGCAGCTCATATGCAATTAGGGAAATATTTTTTGCATGAGACATGAACACTACACGTGGCATTAGTTGCAATTACCGGTTACAATTTCCGTTTCGGAAATGGCTCGTATTTTCATGACACGTTCCTAAATAACAAAAAAATGTGCAACGTGCGCGGCGCTTGCGTCGTTGTCTGCATACAATTGCGAAAAAAACGCAGAGCAGCATATTTGCACCCGAAAAAGCAAAACAACGTCGAAATAATAATAATAAAAAAAAAACCAATCCAAACAACAGCCAACAGCCAACAGCCAACAAGTTTTTTGAATGGCGCGGCGCGTTGCAAATGACATGATGATATTTTATGCGTGTTGGGCTTGGGATTAAACAAACAAGTTTTTGCTTTTTTTCGAGAGACGCGCACTTGTTTATAATTTATGCTATGCGTTGTATAATGAAATTAATAGTTTGTTATAAATAGTAATGATTCGGCGCAAATTGATTTGAGAAATACAATATTTTGCTGCTTTAGACAATTTACTTTTACACGTGTAAATTGGGTTGCATACGTTGATTACATTCTCCTATGTATACGTGTAAATGAAATGCGCGGTAAAGTAGATTGATACATACACGATACGTATTCAATATAAATATAAATAATAATAATCTAAAGAGGTTAATTCTGTATATTATTGATTAAAATGAAACAAAAAAAAATGAGAAATTCAAATCGATTATGCGACATGCGGGCGGCTGTAGAAATCTTAAAACACGACACAAAGTCGTTGTAATAATCGCAGCACGCTGAACTTTAGCAGAGTTTTAATGCGCTATTTCATGCGTGGCTGTTGATGGTGATGATGATGATAAAAAGGCGGGCGTATGGTGTTTATATTGAGAGGCGTCTTGGCCACCGATCGTATTACACCGCCCTGCAACAACAACATTACGATTTGTAATAATAATAATTTTTTAACGATCGCAGTATTACCACCATTCATTACGACAACTTTTTTTCTCATTTTTGTTGCAGACTAAGTAAATGGACTATAACTTGCCCTTCGCTTCCCTCCCTTCCAAAAGGTAAGCGATAATGCACATTCAGTTAATCGATTTTTTCTACCTTTCTAACTAGCTTGCATGAATGTTGCCGTGTTATGTTGGTTGCAGATATTTTCAACTAGACAGTGGTCACTAAAAATGCACAAATTTCTTGTTAAATTGAAGAATATATCTGCAACTAATTCTCTAATTCTGTTTTCATTTCATAATTATTAGGTACGAGTATCTACTTGATTATATATATATATTGTAGTTTTATGGCTCATCCGATTTTAAGTTTGCCATTAAATTAACCAAAATATAGACAACATTTATTAAAATCGCGCTCTCTTTATGTAATGACGATGATGATGATGATGATTATGCATCGTCATATATACCTTAATTGAATTTTTTTCGCGCCGGTGATTAATTAAAAATACCAAATGATATCGGGCCATCAAGTATGAAAATTTGACACGAGTCATACCGCTGTGTCCAAACAAACACGTATAGAGTATAAATCTTCAATATACAGATAGGTAGTAATTTATTTTTAACAAATAGAATAGTGGAGGAGTTTGGCTGTGAGATGTTTGTATTTTTTTATTTCATGCCATATACTGCTTGCTGATAAATGCGAGAAGCGGAAACGGAAAATGATAGGAGCCTGTTTGTTTTTTTTTTGCTTTCCAATGCTAATTGGTTTGCATGACCAAATGAACGGGAATATAAAGCGCAGATTCCATTAATGTGTGTGTCGTTAATGCGGTCGTTGAGATAATAAATTTTTGTTTCTTTTCCATATCCCTCCCCCCGTTATATACGTAATCTCTTATTAACAGCACGAGACTCGATTGTATAAAATATAAATACAACAATATCTATACCGACGAACAAGATTAAGATTCTATTTTCGGCTGCATGACTTGATACAACAACTTGTCGTCGTCGCCGCATTACGACGAATAATTTCATCACGCCAAACGGATTGGTTCTTACCTGTATAAGAATCTTATTGGAGTTACCTGTTCCGTGACAAGGCGGAGTTGAGAAAATTATTACTTTTTTCGATTCTTATTGTTGTTTTGTGTTGGCGTTCGTTCGTTTGAACGGTCGGTCGGTTGGCTGCTTGCCTTGCTTCTTTTTTTTTCTTCCTTCCTTCCACTTTCTATACATGCGCGTTTCGGTGTTACACGCGCGCTAATTGTTGTTTCTTAGAATCAGCAAAACTATCGATTCGTCAAACTTGATTTGCGCATTAAATAGGTACATATCTGCAAAGCCGCATAATTTTTGCACATAAATTCATTCATTTTTCATCAAATTAACAATTTTCGAATTAATTTACTAATTTAATTTCCGATTAACTCTTTTAATTAATTAAATTTTAAATTCATTGAATTAGATATAGGTATATATAGGGAGTAGGTGTCCCTATTTTTACTTTCATATCGCATCGTAATAGACGAGACTAATAGGTGGTGCGGTGCGCTGTGTTATAATTATGTCAATCTTGTCTTATCGGCTCGCATTGTACCATTATATATCTCTAGCCAACACCACCACTACCACAAGTTGAACCTTTAAATATCTATACTATATGTATGTACCATATATATATATGTATGTAATAAATCAAAACATTGTACATACAACATTGCGCCAACAACCGATTGCTGCTCATTTTATACTCTATCTATAATAATACTAATAATAATGATAATATTGTAGTACATATTATAATAGAGTAGAGAAAAAGATCATTGCCATATAGAATAGCAATACATACAACGCGCAAACAAACGAAACAAACAACAAAATGAAAAAAAAAAAAATGAGCAAACGTGATGTGTGTGTGTGTGTAGATTATTAGAATTATAAAATAGAGAATGGAACGGTCTAAATAATATGTATCCTACTTACAGGACATTATGTCCTCATGATTATAATGTCTCCAACGTAGCGTGTCTCCTATTTGGTACATACACAACAGGAAACTCTCATCATCTCATCTCTTACCTCAGATTCATTTACAACAAACACGAAATTGCTTAATAAACCAACCATCATGGATGTGTGTGTGTGTGGTGGCACTGGCACTGATAAAACAAACAAACAATCATAGCATGTAGAGGAAAAATATATGCGCAAGGTGCTTTTTTACGATACTTGAATGTAGGTAGAGTAAACATATCGATTGCAAAATTGAATTTCTTGCCATGATGTAATCATCCACATTCTGTAGATTATCAATAAATTATTGTTTTCCATGTTTCTATGAACAAAACAAAAAAAAAATGTAGATATGTAAAAACGCGCGTCGATTTTTAATGGAAAACAAGAAAGAAAGGTGGTGCGGTATTAGCTTTCAATCAAAATTGGCAGTGTTGTTGTGTGCGCATCTATTTATTAGCCCAGAAATATATTCGCGCATTCATAAACCCAAATATGTAGATGTCAATCAAGTTTTGAATTTATATATTCATGAAAATGAATGAACGTCATTAGTAGGCATTAAAATAACTTGTCTTTGCACATTTTTCTCGTTATACATACGCATACATTCTTTATTATTGGGAACAACATTCGCATCTGTCAAATCGGAATATGTATTCGAAATTTGCGATAATATACTCGCATTTTATTATTTAAGATATTTTGCTATGCAAACAACATCAATAATAAATAATTCGTGGCCAGCTCCATTTTTATTTCGCTGCGCACAAAGGAGATAATTACATTGTAATTGCTTCAAATTGCAAAGTGTATGTATAAGCAGCTAATAGAAAACAAAAAAAGAATGGAGCAGCGAATACACCGGATGCATTTAGAGGTGTGTGCTAAAAAAGACTCACCTTCTTTTTGATGTCATTTCCTTTATGCCGTACAATTGACTTGTTTACCTTTTGTTATGATATTATCGTAATTAACATTTGCAATAAGTGTGTTTGCAACAACTATACATTATTACTTTGGTCCATGTGTGTGTGTGTGTCTATGCTTGTTTTGTTTTCCTCAATTCTATATAAAAAAATATCAAACAATATTAGGTTTCCTTGACTATTTCCTGTTGATTTTGTTCCATAAATTCTAATTTCATTTCGATGATTAATAAAAAGATGTTGCACAAACACTATACATGTATATATTATACTAAAAGTATACCTAAGCAATCAATAATTGTTTGTCTTTAATACATTATTCATTGACCAGCTCATTACGAATATAATTGTAAATTTCGAATCAAAATCTTCTTCATTTGTAACTCGTTTTTCGATAGCCGGGGATATAAATACGGTACGGTATAAACAAAATGCTTCCAACTGTATAAATAATTGATGAGAGTGGCCGATTAATAATTCGAAATGTATCAACTAAATTATTTATTGATGTATTAATAATTAAATTTATTAAGCAATTGTTTTGCGAAGAAATTCTAAATGATTTAGCATGGTAAAGTCACATGATGGCACCATTGCTAATACAATATCATCATCATGAATGATAATAAAATATTAAAATTTGTTATCGCGCAACTTTAGCTCGCTTATTAGATAAGTGTTTTATTGTACTTGTAGTTGAAATGGGGACTTTTCGAAATTATTCATAACATACACACATCATATGACTCTTTATATGATAGATGGATTGATTTATAATATGTAATAGAATATAAGATTGCTGAAAACATTGTTTAATAGACGCACACACACACACAAAAACAAAACTAATTTATCTAATTCATCGTTACATAAAACATGTTGATCTAAATGACTTTGCTGATAAACAAAGTAATAATAATCTTTGTTTATTTATAGCGAAATCTCATTACAATTTATTTTTTTTTGTCGAACAAAAATATTTTCCATTTCAAGTGTTAAGGATATCCGCTGGTGATGCGGTCCACAAGGTTCTCGCCGACCAGGATCTACGCTATACTCTTATAATTATCATTTTGCATTACGCAATGTCCGGCATTGGTCACTGTGTGAGAGAGTTTTATGTTTTTTTTTTCTATTAAGCAACATACATTTTTATTATTATCATCATTATTAAGTAAAAAAAGAAAAGATTCGTAATACGTAATGCGATATAGGTGCGCGCATTTGACCGTCAATAATCTTCTAGCAAGATTCTGCGGTCAGTTCTGAGACGAGAACAACATCGGGGGCACAACAAACACCACGCATACAATACGTAATAGGATATTTGGCATTTTGCCAGATGTATTATCATTATTATTATATCGAATATATATCGAATATATCGAATAACTACTGATTGATCTTTTTTCTTCTCTCGGTTGTGGGCGCACAAAAAGCGAGCAATTATTACCTGTATAGTTGGTGTTGTATACATAGCTATTATTATTACGGTATTAGATCACGCCACCTTTAACATTCAAGACATTTTCGAGTTTCTTTAGTTTCTATGTCACTTTTTCGAGGGTGGTCGTCATTCAGATGAGATCGATTGTGATCGATTTCCGTGTTGTTTACACACCAGTTTATGGGTGTTTAATGCTCTAAAAACTCGACGCGATTATTATTAACTCGGCTGCCTGTTTGGGGGCTTTTTTTTCCTATTTCTACTCGTATAATTGATAAGAAATAGTTGTGGTGGCATATGTACACTAAGACCAGATGTATATATGTGTGTGCGTTGTGTTTGTAGACCGTGGCAAGAGACCAGGTGGTAATTTCTTCTTTCAAGGGGTGCATTACCTATAGCAGATGTGCATTTTACCCCTTACACCCTATAAACATCGTTTCGCCAAACATCACTCACATCTTATTGTTAACTTGCATTTTTTTTTTCATTAAATTTCAAATGCAGGTTAGCTCGCTCGCTGCTTCTCGTTTGGCATCCAATAACACAACAAATTTATCGATTGATAGAGACTAAATGTTATACGAGTAGAGAAAAGATTATCCATCCCCCCCGTACAATATATATTTTATACAAGTATAGAATAATCGAACGCAGCTTTTTCGCTTGCTCTTATCTACGATGTAAAGCTAATATTTATACATCGCCGTCGTCTTTTTATTTGGCCTAGATTTCAGCCAGAGAGACATTTTCATATGCGGAACGGGCTGGGGGCGGCGGCAATGAATGTTGCTTGATATTGTTGTAAATAATTAGTCTAGTAGTCTATATATTTAAACAATAACATTGAGAAGAGAAAAAATAAACGTATACAGTGGGTAAATTAGACGCGGCGTAAAACATGTGTTTGTAAGCCTACTTGTACTCTAGCTATTAACACTCATAAGCACTTGAATGATTCCGTAAACTACCGTCGAGTGTCGCTAATGTCGAACGCGCATTTCTGCAAAATAACATGTAAATATTTTGTTACAGACCAAATTGCCTTTTTGCATTTAAATTAATCGTTTTAATTCGTATTGATTTTTTATACATACACGAGTAATGTGTATGCGTATGTGCGACGTATGTGTGTGTGTGTGTGTGTGTGTATGCATTTATAAAAATAAATCAAACCTACTGCTGCTGCATTCTGCATTCGTTTACGATTTCTATCTGTGTGTATATTGGGCTGGTTGCGGTGGTTGAGAGGTGGTGATTCCCTTAAGGAATTTCTATAATATGTAAGACGTGATCGTGCCACCTGCTCGGCTTCTATATGTATGTATGGGTGGTAGGTAGTTTACTTACTATACTACACCTTATCTTCTTGGGGATTTACTAGTACAATACAATAACACACACACACACATATTTCTTCTTTCTACCTGTACACTTTCGCATCACCTACAGCTCTGATTCAGTTTCAAATAATTAATGTTGACCATTGAATTATTGACTTTGCAATCTGATATTTAATTAATGAACCTCTAGTATATGTATGTACAATACATGCAGTTGATAATTATTATTACGTTGCTCCCTATTGCTGCTGCATATAAACTATATCCGATTTTTTTCCATCATCGAACAAGCGAATTTTTTGCTGCGCCGGTTTTTGTTCACCGCTTCATTACATTGCCAGACATAAACAATTAATAATGCATTATGATAACATCAATCGGTCGCGGGTATTTGCTGTAGATATGTCTTGGGCTCGCTCGGTGTTTAATTGTAAAAAAAAGAGGAGGAGAGGAGGAGAGGAGGCGGTTTTGGTTTTGGCGATTAGTTTTCTTGTCGTCGTACTTACGATTAGAATACGCCGAACGTACGTTTAATTAAATGTGGATAGAAGACGATAAATTGCTTAAAAGTTTTCCAATTATTTTGATGGTGGTCAATGGATTTGATTAATCAAGCGACGATCTTAAATGGAAATTAAATTAAACTTTCTCCCCGGTGTAGATTATCGCCTACGTTGTGTTGTGTGCGTGCGTGCGTGCGTCGTGTCTGTTGAATGTAATCGCGATTTCCTTAAATGGGATAAGAAACGATTTCGTCGACAAAATCGTTTCGACGACACGCTCCCCCTTGTGTATATCTAAGACGGGGCGGGCACCTGTTGCACGCGCGTAAAGCTTTCAAGAAATCTTATAAGGAAACTCTAAGTAATTCACAAGGAAGCAACAGTTGGCATCAGACACGATTGTTAGATTAAGCGATTATATTCCCCATATAATTTACATTTTTTTCTTTTCTTTTTTATTTCTATTAGGTATATACATACCATACTATACATTTTTTGGTGGAGGATTTCCATATAGAGAGCGAACGGCGGCGAGTAGGTATAGTGAGTGGAATTACGGTTTGAAATTTGATAAAATGCAAAATGCGTAATTTTAAATAATGCAGGTGGTTGTAAAAGGGTTCGGTATTTTAGTGACAGATGCCACGACATAAACATCAAATGTCACTACTTTTACCCCGGACCGAGCGTATTCATAAATTATATGGAAAACGCATTGAAAATCTCTCCTCTGTTTTTTTTTTGTTTTGTAATTCTCTCCCATGAAAATCTATTTCAATATTAATGCTAGCGGCAAAATCAATAACGAAATTTCATTTTCAATTTCAAACATTTTTCCATCCTCGCCGCTCCGCGCCGTGTGTGTGTATGTTGTATGTATGTTGTATGTATTTTTTGTGCAAAAGTTGATTAAACAAAGGCGGTACGGTGCGGCACGGTACGGCATGCTGCTTATACCGCACCAAATATTTTCATTCCATTGAATAATTTCTGCAAGATATAATAGAATACATTGTATGTTATATATGCGATGTGGGGGTGATAATTAAGTCACCACACCTGTAGATGGGGGCGGCGGCAGGCAGCGGCGGCATGTAGATGTTGGCGAGTGTAAGGAATGAGCGGAAGTATAATAACGGAAACGCGGTGCTTGGCGGAAGTGGCTAAGTAGCGAATACAATAAGCGGTTCCGGTGGCGTGTACACCCATAATGCACCAAGTCCTCGCACGCCAACCTCGTAGACATGGGAAACACCTCGACGTAATCATGCAAGGTGATATCCATCACCTCACACACATACTTTCATTAATAATTGATTTTCACATAATACGACTACATATATCTATCTATGCGGCTGAGTTTTTCGTGTCACTTGTTTATGTAGGATGAAGCGTGACTTGGACGTTTTTTTTTGTTGTTCCATGTTCCGTGGTTGCGTTCAAAAGATTGAAGATATCGATAAGAACGATTATTAACTATTCATACAATAATGACATTCAAAATTATTTATAACAACCGAATTTATTGATACATAGTAGCGTGTGTGTGTGTGTGTGCTAGATATATTGCTGCAAGTATTTGATTTGCGGTCTGTGGAGAGAGAAATGGGAATGAAAAAAGTCGCACGCATTCCGTCCGTGTCTCCTTCTTTCAAGTGAGTGCACTCGTCGTCTCGTAGAGTAAGATTATTACGTCACCGGACATGAAACAGCCTTGAGGTGGTTTCCCCATTTCTTCCTCCTTCTCTCTTCGTTCTTTCTTGCAATGACGTCACACGCCGTCGAAGACGTAGTAGTTGCTTGTGTGTATACCTAACACGAGACGCGCGTCTTGAATGAACGAACGCGTGCTGTGACGTCAGCGTTTCGTTGTGCGGCGGCAGATGTTTCAGGAATTTTTATATGTTGTTAACATGACAATGAGGTATTAAGATTAGAGACCGGTGTCGTATTGTTTCCTTCGGCCGAGAATAGGGGGGGTTCCACTTTCTTTTGTTGCACGAGGAGGGTCAAAAAAACGGGACCCGTGCCCGACACGCGTTCGATAGATTGTATTTGCGACGAGACGCTGATAAATTTCCAGTGGCAGCGTACTTACCATACCAGTACCATTACCATTGCGCGATTTCAATGCGAATTTGTTCGATATTAAAGCGGCGGAATGAAGCGGTACGAGTGTGCGAGTGTACGAGTTTAGGTCTGTTTACGCTAATGAAATGTAAATAGTTTGTGTTTGCTGCAGACAATGCAACAATAATGCACGCGCTTTTTATTTTCGTGAAAATGCGCTTCGAGGCGCCGACACTGGCAGAAGAATGGTAAATCACCTATATAAGCTAAGCAGCTGCATTTATAAGAGGGGGAGAGAGCGTCCAAGCAGCCAGCTGACTTAGTCTCGAAACACAACAAAGAAACTCTCCCCCTTATCTACTACCCTTCTTTTACTATAAAACTATACGTATAGTGTGTCTATATATATGTGTGGTATACGTATGTATGTACCATACTCGCATTTTTTTATGAAATTCGCCCTCTTTGCCAGCGCGCGCTCGTGCTACAAAAACTATTATAGTGACGATCGTCTCCGCACAAACACACACACACACATTGCATTTGCCATGAGGGTTTTCTTTTATAGGTTACGCATTTCGTAGAGAGGGTGCACTAAGCAGGCACAACGAGTAGGTCATTGGGTTCGCCTTGATATATCCTCACTCACATCCAACATCATCAACAACAACAATAATATTTAATATATGTTGCATTTTTAAACAACCTGTTGGGTTGATAAGAAAATTGCTCACATTTAAATAATAAAACGGTTTGTTTGCGTCCAAGTACAGTACGATGTATGTGTGTATGTGTGTATGTGTACATACAGCCGGAAATAAATAAATTTGCGCGCGGCGGTGTTTAGTTGTAGTTGTATTGCGTTTGGTGGTCTTTTAAGCGACGACACACACGCAAAGTCATTGCCACAAATCCCTCGACCGTTTATCAATTGATTCGATCGCAAGCGCGCGCGGCCGCCCGCCAAAACGCTTTGCTTAAAGATTATTTCATGTGCCATATGGGACATGACGTCATGACGAATTTATACATACAATATGTACGTTTGCGCTGCTCTTATCAAACACACACACCAAAACGATTTCGTTCATTCTTTATCATCGGCTTCAATCAGTTTATCAATCATTTTGTCTCGTTTTTTTTTCCAAGTATGCGCTCGCTGTGCACACCACCCCTTTTTAAATAATATCGTATCATTTCCACTTAAAGGTTGCAAACAAGCGCAGATGTTGCTTATTATTTTCCTTTTCGAGTAAAATCTGGCATATTTTTCGAGTGTACGCATATTTGTTACAATGTAATATACCGTATGCGCATCTTGAAGATGTTTTTCAAGACCTGCGCCCCTTTTTCACAACTCGATGGATGAATTGCAGGTATACACGATGAAAGAGAGAAAGGGGTGGTTGGCATCGTTCGTGGTTTCGGCGTATTAGATTTGCAAATATCAAAGGGTGCGAGTTTTACGTGTTTACCAAAATGCAATACAGATGTATTATAGATAAACATCTGCATTTGAAAAACTTTTGTTATAAATGCTCGGCAAATATCTTTAATTGGACGAAAAGGTCGTAGTTGTAGTTGTTGTAGAATGCGGCGTTTTATGATAATGAAATTGCATCGATAAAATAAGATCCTCGTATTTGAAAAACCATCACGTTTTTTTTTTCTCTCCGCTTCTTAATGTTGCATTAAGAAGAAAGATTTTTGGCTACAAAACGCATGAAACGTTTTAAAGAGATCAAACATCACGCCTACCACCTGGTCTTCACCTACACCGTAAAGTACTTTATGGTAGTCTTCTTAAAGAAACCTCCTCACCTGCCATTGAAAATATTTGCACGATTTAAATAGACCAGAAACCTTTTCAACATCCTTGGAACGACTTCCTCTTCTCTATTACTTAATTGGCACTTAAACAGCAACAATGATTTACAGTTTACGATTTTTTCGGACTTGTTAAACATCATAGATAGGTATACTCTCTCTGTACTGATGATACACTGATACATCTGCTTTACATTCATGTTAACACACAAATTTGTCGACTCGGTAAATTTATTAGTGTGTTGTGTTGTAATTGTGTATTCTTTGGCGTGGTGTGCGCCTTAAGAAGGCACCACTTCCTGGCTAATTGTGGCTGAACGACATTTACGAAAAATGCATTATAGTAATACAATATATGTCCTCCTATTCATTACTACTAACATCTTCATAATAGGTAATGGCCAAATTAGTTTTGTATGCCGTTTGTGTGTGTATTTATTTACTAATAGAAAGTCGTCTATTTGTATATTCGATGCGAAACAAAAACAAAATCAGCCAATTTAAAATTTTATTTTGTTATTCGGAAACGGTTTGTTTGTTTGTTAATAATCACAGTAGGGTGGAAAAATCATATGAAGATCAAACTGTAGTTTGTTAAATGAATTGAAATTGAAAATAAACAAAGCGCGTGAGACGAGCGAGCGAGCGCGCGCGCGCGCGCCTCTCGCATTTATTAATAAAAAAATGGATTTTTTAGTCCGTTTAGGCGCCTGAAAAAGATGGGTTTAATATATCAGCTGAGAGGGATGATGCGGATGATGCGGATCAACATCATCATCATCATCCTCATCATCATCGGCATGAATTTTTTTTATTTTCGCCGCTTGCCGGCTATCTGGAAATTAGTGACGGATGAGAGATATTTCGAAGACGGGGTGGGCGCATGCGTTCGTTGCGATTTTAAAGCGGCAATGAGGGAATCAAACAGCGCACTTTTGAAGCGATGACCGCTCGTTCGATCGATGTTTTATATAGCGATGTGGCCACACCCTGGGCTAATTGAATGATGCCTGTACCAGACTTGCATTTTTTCCCTTTCGCCATTTGATCATTTCTAATTACTTGACGAAAACTTTTGCCGCGCTCTGCCGCCGTTCGCTTCATTCAACGCGAACGCGTCTTCAAGTATGTAAGTACATACGACGACGAAGAGAGACGGGGAGAATAAGTAGGCAAGCAAGCAAGCAAGCAAGCAAGCAAGCGAGTATGTTTATATGTGTGTGTGTGTGTGTGTGTGTGTAGGGGACGCGCACTCTCCTTGATCGTCTTAATCTTGAAGGAGCAACTAAAGTTTTGAAAAGTCATCGGCGATCCATCACGATTATGATTCAGCCGCATTTGCCGTTTTGTTTTCAAATACGTAATAATATTTCGTTTCGGAAGAGCGGTAAACGTTTGCCATATGCTTCCTTTTTCACCATTTCCAATTAAAAACTTTTCAAAACAGTTGTTTGACGAATGAAGGAGGAAAAGATGGTAAAGTTCAAAGTTTGGCGGACGATCGTATTGCATGCCGTGTCATCATCTTATTTGATGGCAATTTACTGCTTGCTGCTACTGCTACTGCTACTGCATACACACACACACATACACACACACGCATACATACACTCATCGAATTATGAGAGACGTAAAGCGGTGGCGGCGGTGGCGGCGGCGTCGGCGGCGGACGGATGTGAAATATCAAAACTGATTTTCAGTTGTGCGCTTTACGCGTGTATGCTAATTAGGAATAGGATGTATGGCTTGCAGCTAAAAGAGCATTCATAGTTTTTACTTTTTAAATAAAACAAGGCAAGGGTCAGCATATTCATTCAACGTGGAAAAAAGTTTCGTTTGCTTTGCGCGCTACCGTTGCTGCTGCAATGCTTTAATTTTTTTTTAATCTAAAATGTGTGTGTGTTGCTCGCACGGCTTCGTACATCATCATCATCATCATGATGATATTATTTAGAGAGAAAAAAATTTTTCGTAAAACATGTATTTTCGTTTTTAAATAAACTTGAATCGAGTGCATTTTTGTTGGTGCACTTGATAGAAGTAGGCTAGATTGTTAATAACTAACAATCGATACCTTAAGAGCGCATAATCTGCGGCGTGTAAGCAAATATCGGAAGCTCCACTATGTGTGTATGTGTGTGTGTGTGTTTGTGTGTGTGTAGACTCGTTTTAAGCATACTATGAAACTTTCTCTTTCCTCCCCATTGTTGTACGAATGATTAGCTTTCATGTGCGCGATATAAAAGCAAACGACAACTTTATTAGTTTGTTAAACGACTCTTGCCAACATTCATGCAAATTGCAAACGAACGCAACGCAACTGATGATGGAAAAATATCTAGGTAAATATAGAAAATATGAGCCTTTTGAAATTCTTTCCACAATTTTTTTTGCGTTGCAGCGCGCGCGTCTTAATCATTAACGAAATAGAATGAATATCTAGTTGGAAATATGCGGTTTGTGCTGATGAAGTACATATATAAAAAAGTATGTTTGCATATTATCTTAAAAAAAGATCCCCAAGGGGGATAGAAACGCAGCGCGCGCGATGTTGGCGGCGAAGAGGGATGGAGGAAATCTGGGTCTCTACAATTGTAATTATATGAATCTAGTGCAGCGAGCTAAGACTGAGGGGAAGTGAAGGAAGTAAAGACTGCAGTGAGTGCAAACCTTCCCTAACCTACCCCACACCACTGGGGGTTTCACAGTTTGTATTGATCTCTCTCGTTCCCTTCCGTGAGCCGGTGAATCAATGGTCTCAAGTCGTTTTCGGCCTCGCATTCCTATCTCTTTTATCCTGATTACTACTTACTACGTATGGAAAACGCGAAAGAAACTCGGCGCTCCATTATTGTTATGCACTTGAGCGCATTCTCTTTTCCACTCGTTGCATCATCAAGACATTTTACACGTCGTCGTTCCATCCTTCTTCTCGAGACATAATGCCAAACACACACATATATACACATTTTCGTTTAAAAAATATCAACTACATATTTTTTGCATCTATTTCAATTCTCTTTTTTCTTCTTCTCCTTCTCCGTTTTTTTTTTTTTTTGTTTCTTGCACACAACGCGCGCGCTCCTTTCACATGCATTTTGCATTGTTCAAAGATTCGCTTTTATTTCGCATGCAAGGAATATTCTAATGCAGTTGAAAAATATGCAAAGTCAAACAAGACGACGATATGCATATATATATATATCTATATCTATATAGTATGCAAGAACAGCAGTAGCAGAGCGCGTATAGCGTACTCGCCTCTCTCTGCTTCTTTACATTGCATAGTTAAGACTTGGTGGTAAAGGGTTGTGAGTGGTCGTATGGGGGTGGTGAACAAGCGAAGCCATCTCAAGTGGAAAATGTGATTTCTTCATGATTCTGCTTGAAAAAATATACGATCGTGCGCTTGGTGGTTTATTATTTTTCATTTTTTGCAGCTTTATAAAATGTAACAGCAACAGCACCAACAACAACAACAACAACAACAACAACGCGAAAAAAAATTAAATGAAAATACATTTTTGGTCATATGAATAATTGTTTTTTTTTTGCCTATGTCCAATGGCAGAGAAGACTGGAAAATGTATCAAATGGGCTTGCAAAACTAGAATAACAATATTAAAAATTCATCTCAATTTTTACATGTTGTTGTATAATTTTTTTTGTATGTGTGTGCCGCTGCTGCTGCTGCCTGGTATTTTTTAATATAGCCACGGATCGTGTTTAGTTTATTAGCCGCATGTGGGGGGGAAAATAATTTGATTTTTGACAGAATTTTTTCGGCGTGCGCGCCCGCAACTCTTTGTGCCAATTCCACCATTGTTTCTACTACACACATGAAAACGAATCATTTTCGGTATTTTTCATAATGGACATAAAAAATTCATATCGTCGGCGCGCTCGCCGGGACGAGAGCAAAAAAAAGCGAAGCATAATTTCCTGACACGTGTCTTTCTTTAAAGCGCGCACTCGCCCCGCTTATAATTAGTAATAAAAAATGCACGTACACTATATATATAATAATGTGTGGATACGTCTAAAAAGTAACCGGAAAATGTAGCAAGGTGTGATTGTCCGCCGGAGATGGGGCCGATGATTGCGGTCACCTTCCGGTTCCGTTTTTATTCCATGCCGCTCGTTTTGTTTTTTTTTTTTTTCTCTCCTCTCGCTGGGCGTTGCACGGCATGTAAGTGAGTTGAATCTGCGCTCAATTGCGTCGTCAAACTTTTTTTTTCCTTCACTGTAAAGCGTACGCGTGCCTTTATAATATACATAAAAAAGGAAACTTTTAAATTACAAGAGGGTTGTAAATTTGATGATGTAAAAAAAGCAAAATGTCAAGTAAATGCAATTTCTTGACGTTCGTTTTTTTATTATTCGATTGAAATTGTCTTTTTTATCACGTGTATACGCAATGAACTTTTAACTCAAGAAGGTAATTTTATGTCCCACCAAAAAAATAATAATTGAAGGGTGGCGTTTTATATGTCTTTTCGTAACAAAAAAACTTTTTCATAAATTATTGGGCGTGAAATAAACCAAAAAAAAAAAATAACTAAAAGTACTTTTTAGTTATCAAATATTCATATCGCAGGTAACGTGATTGATTGAGTGAGTGCATTTATTATGTAATGAGAAAGAAACAAAAAAAAAAGAGAGAATCGTTTGGTTTTTCGTTTTTATTGTCGCATGTTCCAAGTGAATGCGATTCGGTGAAGCGTTAATGCTCAAGCTGATTGAAGAAATCCCATGACCACTTGAGGATGTATCAACTCCTCGACTCAAGAGGTTTATATAGAAGTGAGGCGATCTGCGTGAGATATCTTAGTTCCTCGTCAACCACCATGTCTCCAATTCAAGCCGGGTTTCCTTCCGCATCCGGATCCGCAAACTCGCCTATTCAACGAAAACTACCTTTATATGCACCATCATATACGGGCATTCATTAATTCCATTTCCCTCCTCTCTCGCTCGCTCTCGAAACGCGCTGAAAAGGAAATCGTCTTAGATACTAGCACAACACACCAACCATTTACCACCACACCATGATAAATCGATGCGCGTACCATAAAAAACTTATTAAATCGATACCACCTTATCTACAAGTCTAGAAACTTTCAATTTTCGGGGTGGTTGGTGGGCGTGCGATAATCATACGCAACTCAAACACGTAACGATGGTTGAAAAAAGCACCAAAACTACTTACTCGCATTCAATATTCATAGGCAATACAATAATGATTATTAATGCGTTATGTAATAACATATATATTCATATGGATGGCTTGCTTTCTCCTTCTTCCTCCTTTCCACGCTTCTTTTTTTTCTTCTTCGTCCTCCTTCGAAAAGTGCCACTTGAGCGACCGTCTGGCCTTTTGTCTCAACCCTCTAAGATGTGTTCGTTGGGGATACGTGGTGGCTGGCTCCCCATCGCACACACTGTAGCGAAAGACGTGCGGATGATGAAGGGGCAGCAGCGACGCTTTTTCATCCATCCACAAAGTATATAAAGTACATGCATCCATACTGTATACCGGCGTACGCTTACTTCTCGAGAAAAAAAAATATCTTACAACACAGGGCGAGTTGAGAGAAGGAGAGAGAGTGAGTGAGTGAGTGCGGGCGCGGAGCAAGGAAAAAAATTTTTAATGAATGGGATGCCGTAATGAAATCAAAGCGTATCCTGTCGTCTTATCAAACCAAGTTGTGAGAAACGCGGCTGAGAAGTCCGCGCAGCCCCTTGCCAAAGGAAATGTGTAATGAGGAAGCTGATGGAACACGACCCGAGAGATAATTTTTGTTTAGTGATTTGTTTTGATGAGGAGAGAGATGTGCATTTCATAGATAAGATACCGGGACAAGTTAATCACGCGAACATGGGGCGATCGCTAATTGGGTCCCCTAGTTTTTCGCTTAGCGATTGCTTTGCGACGCAAAAATTGCGTATTTGTGGGGAAAAAAACGCGCGTCCAACAAAACAGCATTACTGTGCGGTGCGTGTTTATTTTTAGGCTAATTAATTTGCTGGCTGATATTTATATTATTTTAAATAGACGTGTGTATTGCACTTAAATGCTCTTTCCGTCGTCGTCTTTTAAATTGAAGACCGGATGTAAATAGTTAGCACGAATGACGCGAAGTCATCACTTTAAACTAAATAATTAGATCAAAACCGCGCATATTATCATTTTGAATTATGATGCATCAAACATTATATTAACTCTGTATAGATGTACACACGCACATCATGCTCCTTTTTTTGCGCAAAAAGTGCCTGTTTCATTTGTGTTTATCAACATTCTAAAAATGTGTGTACAAACGGAAATAATGAGGAAAGATGTAATTAGCATCGGTATAGTTTCGCAAACAAAGCGCGCATACACATATGTGCATATATGTGTGTGTGTGTTGGTGTTTTATTTTTTCAGTAATTCCATTTTCATTATACATTTACACAAATAAAAAACAAACAGCCATACAAAATCCATATTGTTCAGGTGGTAAGGTAAAGATAGAGAGATGTGTTTCCGGTCGAATTTAGATCGCGAGTAGGTAGCACTTCCGTTTGGTCATGCGAGCTGAACACATTATATGGAAAGAATTGTTCCCACCGGTCGTAGTGGTGGTGCTGGTGGTGGTGGTGATATACTCTTAATGATTAAGATTAACATGTGCGAGGAACGGACCGGCCCGGCCCGGCCATGCGAACATTTTTTACAACATATGCCAGCAATAAAATCATAATATATACGTTATTTAACGAAATTGCAATTGTCAAAGCATTGTGTTTGAAACAATTTGATGGAATTTATTAATAACAAACACAGTCAATGTAAATAAACAAATGTATGCATACGCAAAACGCACACTTACAATATATTTATCGAAAATAGAGAAAATAATTACGATCATCATTGCTATTTATAGTATTTGCAGAGAGAATGAGAATTTGCACAGAGCGCACAATCAATTTTATTTAAAATATTTTCATACATAAAACATGAATTGATGAAAATATTTGATTTATTGTATGGTAGTAGAATTTTATTCAAATATAATATCTAAAGCAGCATTTTTCTATAAATAATATGTACAATAAAATATGTGTGGTAAAATATTGATTGTCTAATTGAAAGTAAATAAATATCTATATCATATATAAAATTCATTTAGTTAAAAAGTATGTACGTATTATATTAAACATTTTATCTGGGAATGCGCTAAAAATATTCGGCTTATTATGAATTACACATTTTTTCATTCTCGTAAAACCATCTATTAATTAAAAATATTTGCATCCGCTACATATCGGTTGGTATAATATATTGAAAGAGAAATTGCTCGCGTTGTAGTATTAGTAGTAAAATGTGCAATAATTAAATTGTTAATTTTTTCATTTTCAATATTCCTGCATACTTATAATATATAAAGTGAAATATTTTTTCGTTTCGTTTCGTTTCGTTTTGTTCGTTTTATGACACCATTGGGTGATTGATCTTTTTTCCAAGATTTTGGCATCTTACAATTACAATCTTAAAGGGTTTTGCGCTTTCGGATGACAACAAAAAGAAACGGAACCCTTTGTCGCCATAAAATAAATACATTCATCTTGGCGCGTATATTTGCCTCGAAAAACGTAAGATTCCCACGGTTTTCTTCAAGTTTAGGTAAAGTAACAATTCAATTGTGCTACGTTCTGCGCTGTTGTTGTATTGTGCGTCGTAGAGAGATAGGAAGGAATATTTATTATTTTCGGGGTAACGATTTAGTTAGGGAAAGTGTAGTTGTCGGTTCGAATTAGAACTTTCTCACCGACTCACACTAATAATGCGGCGGCGGCGGCGATGATGATGTTTGTTTTGTTTTCGCACATTTTACACAGATACATCTATTTACGTAATATAAAACTTGTAGGCTGTTAATATGTAGATAAGGCTCTAATTTCGTTCGATAAGACAACAGTTTTAGTGACAGATGGTAATTTATGGTGAGAAGTACTTGAATGTGCCATATGGCATTATATGAAGACAGATAATGGGCTTTCCAGGGCGATACAGACTGCACTGCGTAAGCCAAACGAAACGTTAAATGAGTTTATGATAAAAATTTATTTTATTTCGAATTCATTTCGTTAGCGTTTTTTTTTCTATGTTTTATTTCTTTCTATATACATACTCCTCTATATATGCTATATACATTATCGCTGTATATATTGTTTGTTGTTGGTTAGTTTCTTTTTCTTATTAGCAATAGCAGCAACGGCGCAGCAAAGATTAATTTAATTATGCATTGCGAAAATGAAAAGCTGCATTGCTTTTGTGCAAAAGTTTAATGTCATTACTTCAGAGCTTCGAGAGTTTGTTTTTTCTTTCCACGATTTCGACAGTGAAAACTTTAAGGATTTATTGTGTTTAATGCTACCTATATTGAAATGAGAGCGAAAAAAAAAAGTTTCTTTTTTAATTAGTAAGTTTTTTCTCGGCGATATATAAATAAATAAATAAATAAATGTTGTTGTTGTGTTGTGCGTTATGCCTCGTGCGCTACGTATAGCTGCATATGTACATCGGCTATATGCAGCGACGACGAGATATATTGTAGAATACTCGTACGCGTATATATGTAGTAGTAGTTGATAGATCAACAGTTGTGCACGAAGGCCGCAGGTGTTCTTAGCTTGCGGCTCCCTTCCTTTTTTTACCTTCAACACAGCACACAAAACTTTTTCAGCAAAAGAGAAACTTGTTTCAGGTATTGACATGGGCGACTATTCTTAAGTGGGGACGAAAATCTTCTGGAGGGGGAACTGAACGACCAATAACGCTTTAACTTATGATGTCATCGGAGGAGGAGACAGAGTTCGGTTTGTACACAGATAAACTCCTGAAGAAAACTAAAAGAACTAGACAGCGCGTGGACGCCGGCGAGCCGCGGAACAGTTACTCTTCGATCCCGAACTTCAGTTCGAGACCGACGTTTCTTGGCAACAGTAATAATTTATACGGCGCAATTTTTACTCAACAGCAACAGTTCGGTCTTTTCGGACCGGGGTTCGCACCCGCAAAAATGCTTAACGAATTACTCGGTCGGCAAAAGCCTGATGGCACAGACGGTGAAGAAGTGAAGTTTGATTCAGTGATTAGGTGTGATAGTAGTCCTCCGTCAGGGGAGCAGCTCGCTCATCACATGCTACGTGATATCCTGCAGGGACGCAAGCACGAGTTCCTTGCACTCGAACACGACTTGCGTAACGGTCAGGATCACATTATCAATAATAATAACAACGAGCCTAAAGCAGCATCGGCAGAATCCGAACGTGGGGATGTTGAGGCAGCGGCAGCAATGAAGGAATGTTTAGTGGAGGCTGGTGTTGGTGACAGACAGCAGGCTGAACTGATGGAGGAAGCTTTAAATGGAATGGAAACTGAATCGTTGCCATCTCCGAAAGTGGAACCATCCAGTCCAGCGAAGCCGGAGGATGCGAAGAAAGCACGTGTTGAAAATATTGTCTCAGGGATGCGCTCTAGTCCTGCACCACCTCAAGTAAATGGTTGCAAAAAGCGCAAGCTCTACCAACCCCAACAACACGACAGCACCGCTGAACGATACATATTGGACGACGAGGAGGAGGAGGAACCGCTACGACAGAAACGCGTTGAGAAAAATGCTCTTAAATCACAATTACGGACAATGCAAGAACAATTAGCTGAAATGCAACAAAAATACGTGCAATTATGTACACGAATGGATCAGGGTTCGGAGGAGAGTCAAGAAGTGGAAGAGACACCAAGTGACAGTGAACAAAGTAAGCGATCAGCTGCTGCTTCACCAGTACCATCAGTACCAACACCAACACAACAACCACCTACACTTGCACAACAGGTGAGCAAACTCAAAATCAGTCCACCAAATCGACCATTCCATAACGGCCTCTTACACGAAAACCCACATATAAGCAATGCGGCCGCAATGTACTTGGGCGTCAGTCACAAATTGCTTATGGAACAAGAAGCGCGAATGGCTAAGGAGGCGGCCGTTGCCGCATCGCTCGCCGATTCGCAATCAAATCCGCAAGTTCCTCAACATAAACCCTCAGATAACATAACGGATCGATTATCAATGATGCGAAGCATGACAACGCCGACCGGCAGCACCGACTTGGAAGGGCTCGCCGATGCATTGAAAACGGAAATCACCGCCTCACTATCGAATCTGATCGATTCGATCGTAACGCGATTCCTCCATCAGCGACGATGCAAGAATAACGATGCGGCCGCCTCCGCCGAACAGCTCAACAAGGATCTGCTGATGGCTTCACAGTTGCTCGATCGAAAATCGCCCCGGACCAAAGTGGCTGAGCGTCCGCACGCGCCACCGCCACCGCCGCATAATAATCAAATGGTAAATGGAAATGGCCCTTGCCATCCAATGATGCCCGCACATCATATCAGCAACATGCAGAAACCAACAGATTTGCATATAAGGCCTCCAATGTTTCAGCCACCAAAGCCTCCGGGTATTAGCCAAGCAGCACTCTATTCGATGAACCATCCATTCTGTGTTACCAAACAGGAAAACCCCGAACAGAACGAAGCGCTCAGTTTGGTCGTAGCACCGAAGAAGAAGCGTCATAAGGTCACTGATACGCGCATCACCCCACGCACCGTTAGTAGAATATTAGGACAGGATGGAATGGGAATGTCGCCAGCTTCAATGGAACCCAGTTCATGTCCATCACCACGACCGCCACCATATCATCAGCCTCCCCCAATGTTACCCGTTTCTCTTCCCACATCAGTGGCAATTCCTAATCCAGGACTACATGAATCTCAGGTTTTTTCACCGTATAGCCCGTTCTTCCATGGACCAAGTCATGGGCATCATATGGCGATGCAGGTAAATATATATTTTCTTTTTCTTTTTGTTTTCTTTTAAATATAAAACATATTCATTCATTCATTCATTTTTTTTCAATTAATTACAGGCATCGTCATCACCACCTCGCATGCATAAAATCGAAAGGGAATCACCACCAATACATCATCCACCAACACTCCTCCATCCAGCTCTGCTTGCAGCCGCACAGCACGGAGGATCTCCCGACTACAGTCACATTCGTGCACCATCAGGTGGCATGAACATTGACAATGGTGATAGAAATTCAGATTGCAACTCTGGTGACATTTCATATGACGGAATGCAGCCTACAATATCCTTTTTATACAACAACAATTTTATGAACAAGCATGCGACAATATGCAAAGTACGTATTATTATTTAACGCGATTTACTACTACTACTATATATTTTATACTACTATACTAATATATTTTTGCCAACAAATTCTTATACATTAATATTAAAAAATCAACGACACGCTCTAATCTCTTTGCCTATATAAAAATCAGTTGTACGTCTTCCTTAGATCATTTGCTTCGAGGTTAAGTTTTTCTATAAGGTATCTCTTTATTTTATAGTAACAATACTTAATCAGAAGCCTTTTAATTTTAATTCAAATGCAAATCCTTTATATGCGAATAAAAAAATAAACAGGGCTCGCATTAATATGTTTGCAATCAAATTAATACTCTTACTATATCAACGATACGATGTCACATATCAAACGCGTACTAAATTATAGAAAATAATTAATTAATAAATCATTTTTAATAAAAGACGCGAAATGCGCTGATAATATATGTGTAGATATTACAGCTTGCCTAAGTAGATTGAGTTGTGAATATCAATATCTGTTATTACAGACTTATAAACTAGATGGTTCGGAATTTTTATGAATTATTAAGCATCTTCTTATCCCTTTAATGCCGTCTACTTGTGAGAATATCGTGTTATGTCACACATGTTTTGCAGAAATATAAATGAAATAACGAGAGAAAAAAAAAGCTAGGGAAAAGAATTATTACAGAACTTTGCGAAAACTCAACTTAATAATTACAAATCAAACTACTTAATCGCGCAAAAATTACAATTTGCACGTACTTTTGCATTATGTAGCATGCAATCAATTTATACGTCATTATTTATTATTTAAAGCAAGATATTTCCTTAATTCCTTTGAACTCGTCAACTTTGACACCGATGCATCTCAGAAAAGCCAAACTCATGTTCTTTTGGGTGCGATACCCAAGCTCAGCTGTTCTCAAAATGTACTTCCCCGACATCAAATTCAACAAAAACAACACTGCCCAGCTGGTCAAGTGGTTCTCAAACTTTAGGTAAGTTTTTTCTCTATTTCTATTTTTGATAATATTTATTGTATATAAGCTATAACAATACACACAATTTGTAGAAATAATAGTGTTTAAAGCTAACCGATAGACACACACACACACAACCAACCAACCAACCAACACACACAAGGCACAGACACAGACACACACACTATTTGATTATGTGTATGTATGTGTATGTAACATAATATAATTATTATTCAATAATTCCATTTCATTCTCTCTATGTGTATTGTACAATGCGTGCGTTAATTATTTTTTTATCTAAATTAAATAACGCGCTAGGCTTTTTTTTCCAATTTTACCTGGAAAACGGTTTTACTACTACTGAAAGTATGTACAACATATGAACTGTTCTTTTTTAGCCTCGAGCCCACATGCACATTACTAACAAAGCTTGCCTGTTTCATTTGCTAGTTGCTTGCTTTTTCAAATGAAAACTGCCGGAAAAGTCTTTTTATTGCCATGTGTATTGCGTATATACGATACACAACAACTAAAAAAAAAAAAAAAATTGCGTGCGCGTATATGTATCATCATCGTTTGTGCCTCAACAACCCCCTACTAATCGAATTTTTATGCTTTATTTCTCTATTATTCTCGACCTGCCTCAAAAATTTAATTTATAATAAAAATTGCAATAACATTTTTACAGTTCTAATCTATCTATCTATCTATATATCTATAGGAATATATGATTTTGTCTATATGTGTATGTGTGTGTGCGCAAATAGATGGATTTGCTATATAAACTGCGATAAAATGTCTGATAAAGAATATTCATAAATTAAAATTAATGTTTATTAGGTGTACACACACACACACAAAACACACACACAAAACACACACACATGCACATAATTTAATCGCGTAATGGCTAATTTCTATAGACGAAGGGAAAATTTTTAATGAGGTAAAGTGAGATGTTGATTTGAGGTAATGCAGAAAGAAAATAAAATGCATCGTACAAGTTAAAGCGAAAGAAAAATGCCAACCTCGCTAATTAGTCTCAAGACCTTAATTAAGTTGTGTTTTTAATTGAGCAGCACACGACAAAAATCCAACGCTCTAGGGTTTTTTCTTTGCTAGACTTCTTTTTTTTTGTATTAATAAATACAGAAGCTAAAAAGTAGAAAGTTTTTCATAAAATAAATAAAATGCGCGCATTAATTATTTGGCCATTAATTAGTGTTTAAATGTTTAATGGAAGAAAAAAAGTAATAGACGGGGGCGTAATACTAGTATTATATAGGTATTATAGGCGCGCAACGAATCTACGAAAAAAAAGAACAAAAAGGGATCATTTCTGGCCGGGTTTACATTTTAGATATTTTAGTGTTTAATTGCATCATCAATTTATCGGTAATTACGATTTAATTAATTAGGGAGATAATGAAGTGGTAAAGAGTCTGGGGTGGGTGTGCTCTGGTCCAATTGCTCATTTCCTTTTCGAAGTAAATTTTCATTCGAATATTATCAATTAATTCGATATGATATCGGTGGTGGTATAGTATTAGAAAAACATTTCTATTTGTGATATTTTAAGCGAAAATGCATTTCCTATTTTTATGCTTCTTTTATTTTGTTGCCATCATTCAGCGGATGCAGTCAAGTATAAATCCAACGAGAGAGAGAATTATGCTTTTGCAGTCTTTTTAAAGTTGCAATTCTCTTGTTAGCCAACTTGCTCAATACAAAAAAAAAACGCAGCTTTTTTAATTAGCAATGTCTAATTAGTAGTTGCCAATTTGATTTAACTGCATTATTTATGACGCGCTTTACGATGACAATGGAGAAAGATATAGATTGGGGTGAACTATGAAGAACTAGTTGTAACGGTTTTTCGCTCTCTCCAAGTGAATTTTGATTGAACATCTGTCCCCTTTGCGCCTAATATATACTGGTATTGTTCAAACATACATCAACTTTTTAAAGAGGGTCTTATACCAAGCTGGAAAAAAATCGCTTCGTATACTACTACTACACTACACCTATGTGTGTGTGTGTGTGTAATGTGTATACAAAAAGCACGTGCTCAGCGGTAGACATCCCTAGGTAAACTTTATGATTTCTTTAAGACGCTGAGGGAACGTCTTGGAAGTTGGTCGCATATAATAAAAGGGTCTCCATAAAAGGGGAGGGTAAATCAAAAAGCAGATGTTAAATCTTTTGTTGTATTACGTTTAACGTCTTGAAAGACGACGTTGGAGAGAAGTTCGTTGATTTGTAAATTTTACCTGATGGGAACTATCTTACTAGTTCCTTCCTAAGGGAAATTGCAAAAATCGAAACGACCGCACCACCGCACCACCGCACCACCGCGGCGAGTGCGAGTGCGAGCGCGCGCGCGTTAACAAAGAAAAAAAGAAAAATATATGCAACATATGTATGTAGGTAGGTATAAACAGAAAGAAATTTTCAATTTTGTTGTGTACAGATAAAAAGACGCGCAGGTGTTTTGTTTGATTTCTTGAATGCGGGCATTGAATGAACTTTAAAGAGGCCAAAGAAATTAACAAAAATAAATGATAAATAAATATATAAACGTGTCATTTCACATAGAGAAAAGAAAACGTCGGTATTTATTGCAGGTTAGAGAGCAATAATTGTTTGAATGCAACAGTTGATAAGTAAATAATTTACCAGTTCTAATACTGTATTAATTATGTATGGCCAATTGGCCTATAATTGGTATTTGGATACTATGACATGACACCACAGTGTTTAGTCAATATTGATAGGCATGCAGCTATTGAAAATGTTCCGATTTCACCACATATTATGACAATTATAATTTAATAACATAATTGAGTAATATAATAACAATTAATAATTCACAAATTTATAATACATAGCACATAACTTTCATTTTCATTTAGTGGGATAACTAATTCGCGATGTTAATTCATATGTTGCACATAGAGAAAACATACATGGATGGAAATATTCGTGTGTATGTACGAATACGTGCAAGCGTTATGTGAAAATACGATGATGATGATGTGTATGTGTATGTGTATGGTTCGTGTACGATTTAAGTACAATAATCATTTCTATCTTGGTTGTGGTTTTTGCAGAAAGTCCGCGCGCGCGTGAATAACTCTATGATTCAACGAGTTAAAGTTGACACGAATTGCGATATATGTATAATACATACATACATACATACACACATACAGGCCTAGGTTTATATGCATATATACGATCGTTGTTATAATTGCCACTCTCGGTCTATCGATGTAGATGCAATTACTATGCTGACTGTTAACAACACGACGTATACGATGATATTAAATCTCGAGAAGAGCGACCACTTAAAATTAGCAGTTGTTCTTTCGCTGTTATGCGCACCTTTCTCTCCACCTATACACAATTCGTACAAAACACATACGATGCATGTTATGTGGTGTACTAACTAACACACACACACACATTCCCATTCTCTTAAACAAACATCTGATGATTTAATTACAATCGCACAACTGAACTGATGATAATAATAATTGTTTATGTTTATATTTCTATTTGCAGAGAGTTCTACTACATTCAAATGGAGAAGTATGCCAGACAAGCGGTGTCAGAGGGTGTTAAGAATGCCGAAGATTTACACGTTGGTGGCGACTCTGAATTGTACAGAGTGTTGAATTTACACTACAACCGAAATAATCACATCGAGGTATGGGGCCCACAGGTTCGTGGCTTATTAATTGTTCGTCAAAGGCATCCTATTTATATTTATCTTTTTGTTTTATTTTCTTTTTTTATTTCTTACTTGCTATTCAAAACGACAACAAGACAAAACAAAACAAAAACAAAACAAAAAAAAAATGCCTATAGACGCTATTATTTAGTCCACACACACTTGATTTAATTTAGTTTAATTTAATTAAATAATACCTTACATATATTTATATATTTTTGTTTATTTAATTTTGAATTCATTCAAATTTCATCGATTATTATAATAATTATGTTGTAATACTAAACGATATTCATTTACGTATTATAGGTACCATCAAATTTCCGGTTTGTGGTGGAGCAAACGTTACGTGAGTTTTTCAAAGCGATTCAGGAAGGTCGGGATTCGGAGCAATCGTGGAAGAAGTCAATTTATAAGATCATCTCCAGATTGGATGATCCCGTTCCGGAATACTTCAAGTCTCCAAATTTCCTCGAACAGCTCGAGTGACCGGTTACCAAGCACGGTAACTTGTTGTCCAATAGTAATGACATTACTATATGGTAATGCGACATCACCAATTATTACTTTTGGGCGAACACAATCCGCGTTAGTGCCGCGCTAACGTATTACAAAAAAAAAAATGTTATATATATATTTAAACACCACGGGTTGTAACCAGAGCTGCAACCGGCGGTTGAAAACCAACGAATCGGTGACGCATGGTGCGTTAGTTTTTAAACCTTCCTATAATAATTATTAAAATATAAACTGTCAACGTTTTATTGTTTATATATAAAAATGAAAATGATTTAAAAAAATAATAATATGATAATATTTGGAACCAACGAATGCACGTTTCAAGATGTTGTGATAATGGGAGAGGATTACTCTATGAAAATGCTAATTGAAACACAAAAAGAATGCTCTCGCATGCGCGTCTCTTAAACGTCATTCTGGACTTTGTTAAAATAATAATTGTGTTAGGTTGACAGTTGAAAAAAAAAGTAATAAAAGACTATTATATTCTTGCCTCAGGCTAACGTTCGTAAATACGAACAGTGAATACAAAAAAAAAAGGTTTATAATCAATCAATTCACCAGTGATTCTAGTTGATCATTGAAATCATTTTACCTGATCTATATTATAACCGGATTTAGAAATTTATCGACGTCAAGTTATTCATTTTACTTTAAGAGGATTACCAACAGTCAGCAAGTTAAAAATCTGCACCAGTTTTGTCAATTTCAGTTTCCATTTGGCATTTTTGTTTTATGATTTTCCAAGTTGATGCTGCCGATGTAAACTGTAACAAACAAACAAACACGTAACTGATTGTATATAGGATTATTAATTATATAGATGCAAAGAATAACTAAAAATTATTGTATATATAGTTATTTAACAATATTTTTTTTTTTAGTTTTTAAATACGTTTTTATTTTGTTTACGCTAAAAAATTATTTAAAAACCAAAGTATTTTTCACTAGTCTTCAAGCACAAAACAATGGCAAATAATGATAAGAATGCAAATTTCTATTTTTAAAATTTAGAAATTTTCATTTTTTGTATATTGCAATTGTACGTACGTATTTATTTATTATTATTATAATAATTTTATTTTAAACCTTTTTAGGACGAAATTTGAAGAACATTTTCTCTCTCTCTCTTTATTTTTGTATATTATTAACGCCCCGAATTTTCTTCACATTTCGTACGCCTCCAGTGAAATTGTTTGAAAGCTTGTATATGAAATATAAAGCGTTCGAACAATTTCCAACAATTATATTACGTTGGCATGTCCCCCCATTTTATGTTTTTATTTTTTGCATTACACTTTTAGGCTAGTTGCTATATATATTATTACCTAACTGGCATGCCCGCTTAATATTATTTAGTTTATTATTATTTTAATTTAATATCCACTTATGCACCATTTTTTATTTAATTATTTTGACGCGCAGGATAATTAATGCGCAAAATACACACTGTGTGAGGCAACTAGTCAATAATAAAATATTATTTGTATTATTTATTTATTTATTTATTTATTTTTATTATCATGTTTCTTTTCAGTTTGCTTTTTTCTTTTTCATTTTTTTTTTCATTTTATTTTGGTACAGTTTACATGGCGTAATGTCTATAATATAAAATAATATACTCAAAAACAAATTGATGGTAATAAAATTGTTTGTTTTGGAATCTTGAGCAATATGAATTTTTAAATGAATGTATTTAGTTCTTGAAACAAAAATGTGATTTTCTCGTTCCTATATATAAAAAAAAAGAGATAAATTATTGAAGATGTGCTATTTTTATATACTAAAGAAAATCGATTAATTTTGCTTAGTATATGATCGAAATAGCAAAACTGCCGAAATTTATAAGACTGTCCATTCATTTAAAAACGTTTTATTTATGAAGAATGATTTTATTATAAAAAAAATTGTTATATTGATCAAAATTAATCGTTTGGAAGTTAGAAATATACTATGTTACATGCTCAAGATTTGAAAACAACACTTTTATCCAGAATTGAATATTTAAAATTAATTAAATGAAATTTTAAATTAAAAAAAAAATAAATAAGAAAAAAACCAAGTCGACAGTTTTCAAACACACTCTATATTCATAATTTTACCACTAAAAAGCCACTAAAAACTGTATTTAAACATATTAATAATCAAAGTTAATCATAATCAATGTAAATAATTAAGCTTTCTTCATTGCAATAGATGTGGTAGACATAATTAGCGCAAAACTAAAAAAAAATATAACATTAATGACAAAAAAAAATAATGATTGCACATATTCGGTGTTAATTTTATTCATAATGAAAGTAATAGTTGATAGTGGTGATAAAATGCATATAAATATTTAAGCAAACAAAAACCAAATAATACAAATTCCCTCTCAAAACAGAATTAAAAGTAAACTCTCTCTCTCTAATATAAAATAATAATTAAACAAAAGCTAAAAAAATGTTTGAAATCTGTCGTGAGCGCAGAGATTTTTAACTGTTATACGAAAAAAAAAAAAAGAAAACTAAACTAAACTATACAAAACAAATGAAAAACGGCGTAATGTGCTTTCATTTCGTTTAGTATTTTGGTTATGCAGTCCCCAGATTTTTCTAATAATTATTGATTTCTAGAATTTTCTTATTCACAATCATAAAATAAAAAACAGTTGATGGTATAAACTTAAACGAAAAAAAAGTAATAATAATAAAACAAATAACAAAAATGTTAGGCATTTAACATAATACACACAAGATAACAAAAAATGAAATAATAAAAGAAATCAAGCTAAAATACTTACATAAAAATAATAATAAAATAATAAAATAATAATAATAATAAATCCTGCAGATTTTACTTGGCTCAATGGATTTGCTTTATAATAACAATGAACGAAATGAATTATTATTGAATCGATTGAGAGAAAGTATAAGTAAGTAATAGGTAATATATAATAATAATAATGATGATGATGATGAAATGATGAAATGATGAAATGATGAGATATTAATTTTTGTAAAAAAAAAACATAAAAATAATTGTACGGTCGCAAAGTGTGTGTGTCATCATATGATGATGATATGATGATGATTGATATGTAATGCAAACGTTTCATTGATTGTTATTATAGAAAAGTCTATGGAACTTGACATAAAAAAACAAAATAATATACTTAAGACCTCAAAAATCTACGGTTGGTTTTGACAATTCACGCCGCCCCGCCGCTGTTTATATACAACAATAATAATATTGCAGACAAAACCGATACTGAACTGAATTAATTAATTAATTAATTAAATATATTAAACAATATATAAATAATAGTAATAAGCAAGCATATATATTTATGAACTTGCATCGCATCATTTTTCAACTCATGAGTCAATGTTAATTATAATTAATATTATCGACTCGAATTGTTAAAGACAATTCTATAAAACAGATGAATTCAGAAAAGGCCTTGTCGCAAGGTCACGGAGGAATTACATTGCTTTCTGGATGAGACTGTAAAAGTAATTTTTGAGGTCGATCCAAGCAGTTCTCCCCCTTAACACGGGGGAAATTATATAGTGTAGTAACCCCCCTCAAATGAATGAAAAATAAAAAAAACCTTTCTCCCCTTCTTCCTAGGTAGGACCCCCAAAAAGCATGTTCCATACCAATTTTTTAGTTATTATTTTTCAACTTTTTTATATATAATATACACAATATATATTATACATAACAAAAATGATAACTTTTGGCCGTTTTCATAACAATTTCATTTTCGTTTTGCTTTTACGTTTGCGAAATATTTGGTTTCATATGCACACACATTCGGGTAACATAAATTGCATTGGAACTTTAGCAAATGAAATAATAATTGTCATTTACTACTGCTAAATTTTCAACGCATGCATGTTTTTGAGTTACAGATGAACTATTTTACAGACAAGCAAGAAATTGAGATTTTCCAAAAAAGAAAGTATAACAAAAAAAGTTATTGAATACTAAAAATGATATATATGAAAAAAAAACACTGTTCGGAATAAAAAACGTTTAGGTCACCGGGTCAAAAATAAATAAATAAATAAATGAAAATAAAAAAAACTAAAAAACTTGCATCTAAAAAAAGATATCACGAAAAAAGTACAAGCTTATTTTAAGCACCTCTGCGCCTTAAAAATTTAAGAAAAAATTCGAAGCAAAAAAAATGATATGAGTGTGTATAACCAAAATCTGCCTTATTCTATTTTCTTATGACGAAAAAAAAATCTCCTACCGTTATAGCGCAATTATTTGCTAGTGTATATCGTTCTTGATCACCTAAAACACACCGACGATTTTTAACCATTTCCATAAAAATTTAATTATCAAACTAATCTAGTCCAATATGTAATACATAGCATTTTGTGTGAGTTGTAGTATACATGTACAATTGTTGGTAAACAAGAAAAAAAAACAAACAAAAATCGAATGCCTCCGTTTATTTAAAACTTTTGTTCGAATCTTTAGTTTGACACAAATGGGTTACGTTACCGGTATATACGAATTTCATTTACAGTTAAAAAGCATCTTTGTCCGAACGAATACACAGACAAAAACGCTTTCAATCATCAAATTCAGTAAGCCTGTTTATATGAAGATTGGTTTTAAGGTCCTTTCATTTTCACAAAAACAATATCACCACAATAGCAGCAGCAGCAGCGCGCAGCAGATTTATATTCAATCAATCAATGCCAAATAACATGTACTAAAACACAATAATATAATACGATATATATATTTACTAATTCGATGGTAACCGAAAGCAGTTGAGTTTTAAATGTTTAAGGCGCTAATGTGTAATCTATTTTGTAAAGTGTCTTAAACGCCCAAAATGAGATTGCTTCAAAATTCATTCAATGTTCAATGTTTGTATTGTACTTATGTATGTAAATACAACAAACAACAAAACCCTCTCTCAAGCAAAACAAAAAAAAAACAAAAACAAAAACAAAAACAAAGAACTAATTTTGTATTTAACAAACGATTCCGTTGCGATGGATTGCAAGTGTAAGAACGTTCTCAATTTTGAAATAGTCCACTAAAAACGTTTTGTAAAAACAAGCAAAAAACGGCCATACAAAAAACTGAAGCAATAGAAATGAAGGCAACCAAACCAAAACAATATTTCGGTTTTCAGTCCGCAGCAGCACTAAACGCAAATCGCAATAATTTACGACAGAAACTGGCTCCATTTTTACTCTCTCTCTCTTTCTATCTCTCCACATATATATGAATACTGCTTGTAAAAAAGCCGGCGTATTTATATATATGTTTCATACATGTTGACACAATCCAGACAAGAATAAATAATTAAAAAAAAAAAGAAAAAACATACTAAAACCAAAATGCAATAGTTGTTGGAATAAACTAAATATAATATACAAAAAATTATTGAAAACACGCATAAAAATTTTAAATGGAAATTTTTACACATGGGCCAATTCGTCCGCAAAAAAGTGCCTTCAACGTTGTTTTTACGAAAAAAAAAGTTAAAAAAATTTTACAAAAAAAAAATATTTAAAAAAAAGGGCCCTTAAATAGACACAAAGCCCAAACCAAAAGCGTTCTTACGGTTGCCAGCCATCGATTGTACTTAAATTTAGTTTTATTCAAATGGGGCACTCGATTCATATAAAAAACTTTTAATAATAATACTAATAATAATAATACTAATAATAATAATAATAATAAACATAAGGTTATTTCATAAATATTATATTGTTATGCTAAGATGGTTGAACCATGTACGTTCGTTACTGGTATAAAAGTAAGACAAAAAAAAAAAAAAGTAAAAATGATAAAAAAAAAATCTAATAATGTGCATGGGGATACTATTTACTATTTGTGGTATATAGTAACTTTGAATTAGAAGTAGATAATAAACATAACAGATTAAATGGTTTCAGTTAAAAATGGGAAAAATTGAGAAAAACTCCATGTTATACACACAGTTTATGTTAGCTGTTATTGTTATTTGTTGTAATGCAAATTGATTCGTTTTTAGTTTCGTTCTTTGATTTGTTTTCATTTCATTCAAACGCAGCAACTATTTGTTCTTTTTCGTTTTGTGTTTTTTGATGCAAACACGTTCAATGCGGGAAAAGTGTTGTAGAAGTGAAACTCGGTAACACGACTGGATCAGGGAAACTTAACCGTAACCATAAGATATAATAATAGAGCAATATTTCATAATAGAGAGCCATAGACATAATAAATATTTATTTTTTATTCACAGACACACACACATTGTATTTATATTATTGTAAATACACTACAAATGCACAACCAGTTTTCAGGATATTTTTTTATATATGCGCGCTTCTGCCACTTTAACCACAAACGAGTAAACACGATGATAAATAAATAAATTTCATAAATTCAAGTTCAAAATTGCCGTATAATAAATAAACTACGACTAAACAGTTTCCATTTTAATGTGCAATAAATATTATAATAATAATAATAAGAAAAATAGTTGAAAATCGAATCAATTTGCAAACCCTATTAAGTTTTTAATTTCTTTGTCACCAGATGACTGAAATGGTCTTCCTTTTTCTATCTCGACAATTGGGCATAAAAATTTGCATCAAAAATTTGATTTGCATGCAAATTTATCAAACTCCCATGCCCTAGTTTTGTTCATTTTCTTTTCTTTTTTCAAATCTATTATTTATTAATGAATTAATGAAGAAGAGTTGAAGATGAAATTTGCAAATGAAAAATTAAATTAAATTAAATGAAAAAAGCATTTGAAATAATGATAATGTTTATTATGAACCACTGAAGCAAAAATTGTCACACATTTTCGGCGTATTCTAAATTTCCGGAAATGCAGCTGCAAAGTTGCATAGATATTTATGAAATGTAAAATTTACCATAATTTGGCCAATGTTGCATATGATACGAATTTCGGTTTACAAAATTATTTCTACACTAACACCACGACAGCTCAAGCTACTAGCTACGACGATCAATTAATTATCTGCGGCAACAAGCGCACAATGTGAATCAATTTCGGCCTGTGTACCATAATGTAAAGAAATTACAATAATGTTAAGTACTTATATAGATAATTATTATGTATATGTTTCTACTTTATCAGCCGTATTGTATAATGTAATCAATGTGTAAAGCAGCTTGAGTTGTGTGTGTGATAGGACAAACAACAACCATATAATGGGAGTTCAGTGGTTGGAAATTGTCGAGAATAGTCACTGGTTGTCATTTTTGCCGCCACAGCCTATAGGCTCCGATAAATTTATTAAGCAAAAAGTAAAAAGAATACTATGTAAACAGTAATTTTTAAAGTTAGGCGTCGATAGAGAATCGAATAAGAATGTATATTTAGTACAAAAAAAAAAAAAATTAAACGTGAAAATCGAGATAGCTCAAAATTTAATTTTCATTAAACGCGCCCATGATGTGAGCCACCCAGCCCCAAAGTTTATATGTGTAAAAAAATTTAAGAGTATTTTTATATTTATATTGGTGTAAATCAAAATTTGGTATGGCAAAAAATTATTGTAGAGATTTTTAGGTTGAATATTTAAATTTAAGAGAAAAAATTTTTAAAATTTAGGAATTTTTAAATGAATTTGTATATAAAAATTTATATATAATATATAGAGATGATGGTGTCTGATATTATGGGCGATATTATAAGAAGAAAAACAAAAAAAAAATTGTTGGTACGCGTATGTATGATTGGCGTGGCGACGTATACTATACTATATACGTACAAAGTACTCGTAAGCGTGCAGATTTTATGCACCTACTTTTATTCAATTTTATTATTAATAACAATACTAATATTTCTTTAATAATACTTGAATCTCTTTTCGTTTACTGTTTGTTTGTTGCTTAACGATGATTCAGTTTTTATTTTAGCGTGTGCCGTATCCATGTTATATTAGACAATTTTACTATTTGGTGTACAGCAATTGTTTCGACTGTCTTGAACATTCAACACATACACAATTTCAAGCAGATCGAGATGTTGTGACTGTGTTTTCATTGAGCAGTATAATAAATATATACATTTATTTGGACATTGTATTCATTTCATTTCTTCCACCAAACAACAATCATTATCTTAACTTCCAATCCTATACCATGCTTCATCACTAATTAATTCCAATTGTTTTGCGTGGTTTTTATTCACTCAGTGGTAATCATGGGTAATCAGAATAGAGTCCACCTTTAGGGAGGTAGTGGTAGCAGCCAGCCGCTGGTTGAAGCGCCGCGTCGTCGACGAAAATCATCATCGTGCAGCAAAAATAGTAAACTATCGGGCGAGCGAACTATCTATTAGTTTTTTAAATTTCCACAGAGTATTACATTAACTGAGTTGAATATATGTGTAATATATGTGATACCATTGAGTAAGGATATATGAACAAGAGTGGAAATCCCATAGTAAATATGTGGTCGTACGCGCCGATCCCCTTTGGATTAGCGACATCTCTAGTTGGACGCGTCAAGCCCAATTTATAGAATTCTTCTAAATAGTAGGCAAAATGCTATCGTTATTTAAATGTGTATGACCTGGTGGACTGAACTAAGAGCGTGTATGACCTGGTGGACTGACCCAAGACTGTGTATGACCTGGTGGACTGAACTAAGAATGTGTATGACCTGGTGGACTGAATCAAGAGCGATGATGACCTGGAGGACTGAATAAAGAGCCTTGATGACCTGGAGGACTGAACCTAGAGAGTGTATGACCCGGTGGACTGACCCAAGAGTGTGTATGACCTGGTGGACTGAACTAAGAATGTGTACGACCTGGTGGACTGAACCAGGAGTGTTGATGACCTGGAGGAGTGAACCAAGAGCGTTTGCTTTCCTGTTCTTCTCGGCATTCTTCCATGCGCCTCTCGCGTGCGATGATTTTGTGCTGCTTTTTCAAATCCTTTGTCCATTGTTGATCGTCACTGCTGCTCCAACCGCTTGATTCGCTTTGTTTATCATCTTTATCTTTATTGTAATATTCATCTTCATCAGAGGATTCGTCGCTGCTGTTCTTGCCTTCCAGCTCCTCCTGAAAATCGTCATAAAATAAATAGATATGTAGATATTTTTAAAAGTTAGTTGAAATTCAATTCAATTACTTGTCTAACAATCTTCTTTTCAACTTCTTTCTGCTTATTCTTCTCCAGACGTGCCAAAACTGGTGCTAATAATCGATACTCCGCTGCCGTTTTATCTACCTGAAAGCATTGGATTCTCAAACATCGCCTTAAAACGAACGTCATGCAGCAAGCTTCCGGTCTTGAGATTTTTCTTCCCTTCCATTTTATCGTTCATTAACTTTAGAGCCAATTCTTTATTAACTTTCGGTATTTTATTAACTTGTACACGATTGGTACGATCTTTCTCAATAGTCTCTAGTATCTTCTTCTTCTTCTTCTTCTTCTTCTTCTTCCTAAACTCGTCGATTTCAAATGGAGCTGATACTGCTTTGGCCTTTTTGTATAAGCGTATATCGGATGAAGTAGCATTTCCGTGCCGATAAGATAATCCAGACCGAGATTGGTCAATTCTTGTTTAGTGACCAACTTGTAGTCGTCGTAAACAATTTCAGCATTAGATTCTTCAAAACATCGCTCATACTTCAACGAAAAATTATTTACTTCAAAACATTTAATGCGCGGCTTATAAATCCCTGTGGCCATTATGTATTGTCCGTCTTTCGATAATTTAATTGTGTTGCTGATGCCAGGCATGTCAAAGTCCTGTATAAGTTCGATTCTTCGCCGATAATCAAGATTTTTCTTAATTAGAGAGCTCTACGTTTTCGATTGGACAGCCACTAAAATATACTTTTTTTAATAAATGATTATTTTGATTATGCAATTCGTAGTTCTGGTAAGGATCTTCCAGCACTGAGATTGTAGATTTTTACATTATTTGTGTCTGATACTTGCATTTTAAAGTTTTATTATTATTTTTATATTCGACATTGACACTTGAACACATGAAGAAATAAAGTGAGGTTATATACGCAGAAAGTGCAACTTTGAATAATTAAAAGTTACAATTTATTTTTATTTATTACAATTTAATTCATATTCATACCTTGCTAGTTGGTCTTTCCGCTACCATTAAATGTAAATAAGATAAATACATTTTAAAATTGTCTAAAATGTTAGTAATTTATCTTCAAGTTGGTTTGTTGGTTGGTACTTGTTTGGCTATTATTACAAAGGTGGCGCTAGTGCAACTGGCAATTTAGCAAAAATTCTTGTTTTGAAAGTTTTTATTTTTTTTAACCCTTTAAATAAATGAAAATAATTGATGTACAAACGATTTTCGATGTAAAATTAAATTCCCCATCGAATCGTAAACTTGAAAATGCGAAAAAATTAAAGCAACTAAAGGTAAATTGTAAAAAACCCAAATTTTTACCATAAAACACCCCATAACTTTTTTCCTATACGGAATTTCGAGCAACTGACCACGCCAATCGTTTTAGAATGCCAAAATACACCTTTATATTAAGTTTGAACAAAATCGATGACAAAAAATCCAAAGATTTTTTTTTGCCGAAAATATTTTTTTTCGACCACTTCTAATCATCGCAGCCGGCTGAAAACTTGTATATACACTACTATTAGGCCCTGCTACGTGATGCAATTTTTTAATTTGGGAAAATCAAAAAAAAGTTGCAAAAAAATTTTTTCGGCGAAAAAACGGCAAGGGGTTAACCTTACGATTTTTGCGA